>ML784104.1:126967-139512 GCA_009831015.1 Picea engelmannii | reverse complement strand
AGATCCTTCTAGAAGTGGAAGCTTCTATTAGGTCTTCTTACATCCGCCTTATTCTATTTTATTGAAAGGTCTTATTAATATTGACCTTTATTACATCCGAATACATTGATCTACCTATGTGCGGGTTAGGACCTTAACATAAAATGACAATCCATTTATTATATTTCCCCCCTATGATACACCTGTTAAGGGCTTATTGAAATGGACTGACATTGGCAACCACAATAGTCTTGCAAAGAAATATATAATGACTTAAACGTTGGACTGAGTGAATAGTAGCCAAAGCTATATTTTCAATGTGAGAATAATTAAGCTCAGGACCGACTAATTTTTTACTAAGATAGTAGATGACATGCTCGCGAAGCTCATCATCCTCCTGAACCAAAACCATACCAATCATCTCCTCGGATGCGGCAATATAAAGCAAGTAATCCCTACTATGGTAAGGATACTTCAGCAGAGGCATCGATACCAAGGCTTTCTTCAAAGCATCGAAGGACTCCTGGGCTCGCTCATCCTAGATGAAAGGGGTGTCGTTCTTCAAAAGGCGTGTCAAACCCTTAGTGATATTGGCATAGTTCACTATAAACCGACATAAAAAGTTGTCTTTCCCCTGTAAACCTTGAAGTTTTCTAATAGTATGTGGGGGAGGCAATCAAAGTATTGCCTCAACCTTTAACATATCTACCATGATCCCAGTCTCGAAAACTAGAAATCCCAAAAGATGACCAGACCTAACGCAAAAGATGCACTTATGAGGGTTCAATCGGATTCTATAGTAACGACATATTTCAAAAAAAATCCGAAGGTGCGTAGAGTGATCCAATCTCTTACGAGAGTGAGCAGCGAGATCATCAAGGTAAGCTTTGACTATATGCTTAAGATCGTGAAAAGTGAAGGTCATAGCATGTTGGAAGGTTGCTCCAATGTTTTTAAGGCCGAAAGGCATTTTCTGGTATGCAAAAGTATCCCAAGGATAAATAAATGTCGTCTTGTGTTGATCCTCGGGTTTAATTTGAATTTTGCTATATCCTGAAAATCCGTCCACAAAAGAAAATACTTCTCTTCCCTCACACTCGTTGAGAATCTGATTGATGAAAGGTGTCTGGAAGTTGTCTTTAGGACAAACTTTGTTCAGGTCAGGAAATTCCATGCATACACAAATGGTTCCTTGCTTTTTATTCATAGGAACAGGATTGGATACCAATTCATTCAAGGGAACCAGGTAGATGAAGCCAACATTGAGTAGTTTCTCTACCTCTGCCTTAATAGTAGGGGCTTTCCGGGGATTGACAACTCTAAGACATTGTCGAATAGGTTTAGCATCCAGATAAATTATAATCTCATGCTCGACAATACGAGGGTCGATTCCTGGCATCTCTTCATATGACCAAGCAAATACATCTCGAAATTCCTTGAAGAGTTCGGTGTAGATTAGGATTTCTTCTGGCGAATAATCTGCACCAATGTGTATGTTTTCAATCTTGCTAGGGGTATGAGAGATATCAATCGTGACGGTGGGAGAAATAATCTCTATATTTCCTTCTGCATAAATTATGTGTGTATCAATTGTAATTACGGCGTGAATGACTATCTCACTCAAAGTAGATCAAAAGTCATCTTGTTCGATTATTTCAAGCTCTGGGAGAAAATAAGAGCGATGATGCATATCATCCCAAGGTCTGTCAGAACCATTCATGGCTTCGATGATAGCTTCTTCAGAGGGAAAACTCTCATTGAGGTAGTCATGTAAATAAGACAACTAAGTGGCCCACACGGGCCTAAGAATGGGATCCTGCTCGTCCGTCGGCGAGGTAACAGGATTGGGATCGACGAAAAAGTCAAGAAAAAACTGATATGCAATCTCCGCTATCGATAGTGGCATGGCCATTCCAGCATGTGAATGATCTTCACAAGACGAAGTTGGGGAAGGTAGGGTCCACGGATCACTAAAATAGGAAGTGCGGAAAGGAATGGACCTCTCTGTTGAAACGGGTCTATTGGACATGGCGTAAACATGGTGAATCGATGCCATGAAGTCAAAAGTACCCATGAGGGAAGAATACATTTCGAAACCGATATTCTCAGTTGCCGGCTGAGAATTGTCGATCACGGGGATCGACGGTCCAACAAATGCATTGGGACTAGCGTATGCAAAGGATAATTGGTCGATAATCACGATCTTTCTGTCATGAGGAAAACAAAGAGTATGGAAGACAACCGATACGAAGACGACCATAGCATAGGTCCAATTGCGTCCTAGTAATAATTTATAATCAAGAGGTGCATCAACTACCTCAACCTCCATCTCTACCGTATTCCCACCTAACTGGACTGGAAAGGCAGGAAGAATACCATGAGGATGAAAGGAATGGCCGTTAAAAGTAGTCAACATGTTCGATGAATTAGAAAGAGTCAGAGAGCCGAGAGCTTTCCAACACACCAGGGACATCACACATGTAGCAAATCTTTCATCAACAACTACACGTTTGATGGTATACTTTAAGTACCCCACGTGGATTTGGAATGCCACATGGTAAGGCAAGTGAGGATTCACATCTATGATGTCAAACTTGATAACTTTTGATCCAGTGGGTTCTAGAGCTCCTAACGCAGATAGTAAGGTATTCCTCTATGAAGGAAACATCTGGAGTACCTCCAAAGCTGACATCTTACAAGGGGTTTGACCCAGGTCCTCGACAATACAATAATTTTGGGCAAATATAGCATTTGGATTTTGGGTAGAGTGCTTGAGTACTCCTTTTGGAATACAAGGTGGTCACTCTGGTTTTTCAATCTGTAAATTCATCTCCGGAGGAGGAGAAGGAGATTCAGGACTAGGTATAGCCTATGAAGAACTATAATTTCGAGATCGAGTGGCTATGTGAACTTTCTCATCGACCATATTGATACACAAACGGTCGTCATCTTGCAATGATGGGTTTTGACTCCCACGAGCCGCATTTCCAGTGTTTGAGGATCTCGAGGCCATGTGTTGGTTATGTGGGAAAGGATTCGTCAGCACGACGGGTGGTAGAGATAATATCCTCGCAACTTCCACAAGTTTGGGGCATAAATGAGTAAGGTGATCATCTGTGCAAAGCTTACAGGGAAATTTCACCTTACGTCTTTCTCTCTTTCCCTCTCCAGCATTATTATTTGTCTTCTCATTATTACCATTGTCCTTGTGTTTATTATTATTTTTCCCAACCTTACGATTATTTCTTCCTTTATTCTTATTACCACCTAGTTTCTTGTTACCATTTGGTTCGGTCGATTATTGCACGTAATGTCTATCCGCCGAATGAGTGGGGTTGGAAGACACAAACGAAGCTGGCCCTCCTGTAGACTGGTTTAGAGACAACTCTTTCAAATGGATTTTCACTGAGTCTGCGGACTTTATATTGGCAGAGCCTACAATGCCAACAACATGAGGTTCGAGATTTTTTCTAGGGTCATAAGTTGACCGCGTTGCGTCTGGAAGAATGTGCTATAACATCCCTGACTGAGCATATATAATATCTAAATACTGGGCTTTGTAGATCGCTTCTTCCTCATTGGTAACCTCAGTGGTAACCCCATATGAAGACTTGAGAAACCATTCTAAAAGAAAGGCCAAAGGTATGGAGGTCTTAATCAACCTCTTTTGTCTATGCCACTCCTGGATATGATCTGACATATGAGTGGCTATGGCTTGGCGTAAAGTTGACAGAAGTTATAGGCCAGCATCGTAACGAACCGAAAACTGGAAGTGGTTAAGGAAGACCAACACCGTTTGAATAAGGGTCCCATATGCCCCCCTAGGTAGCTCGATATACCATTTTGTAGAGACCCCAATGAGGGTGCGTAGAAATAATATTAACCGAATAGAATCATCATTAAGGGAATTCGAAGAGAACCATAGGTGAAAGGTAGTGACGTGATCACTAGGATCCTCGCCATCCTTACCTTTGAATTTCAGAATGTTCAAAGGAAGCTTGGTGGGGATGGGGGGCCATGTAGGATCATGACTCATAGGGTCATTCGTCAACATAAAAAATTCTGGCAGATTAAGTGTGGCCATAAAAGGGAGACACAGGTGCGTCATCTAGCCCCAAGATCCCTGGAAAGATTGTGTTTGAGGAACTACTACCCATCCAGGGTTCTGGTAAGCACCATGGCCTTGTCCGAGATTGTAAGACCCTCCTCCGGGCTGATTCATAAAATGTTGGTTCGACATCATTCTAGTAGGAATGTTCTGATGGGGGTTATAAAAATTACCCCCAGCCAGATTGGATCAAGGTTGGGGGCTGCCCAAAGCGTGAAATTGACCTCCTACAGGCGTGAATCCGGAGGATAGAGGTGTCTTCATCATGCCAAACGTGTTGGTTGGAATTGGCACCGAAGAGGTAGGGTTGTAGAATGAAACTTGAGCAGAAGCTTCTCTGCCAGGTTGGTTGTTCCACACAGAAGCAAGAGGATTAGACCCGAGGTTAAAAGAAAGAATGCCTCCCATATTAGGATTCGTTTGAGGGATTTGAGAACCACCTAATGAAAATGGAGTATAAGGAGGTGTAGTTCCCCCAAGACCAATGCTAGCATTAGGGCCAACAGTTGGGATGGCGTTCAAAAACTGCTAAGTAAAGTTCAACATACCATAGGATAAAGGACTAGAGGTCATAGGGATGGATTGAACATTATAGCTCGGTGAGTGACCAAGAGACCCAAATGGGTTCGAGGCAAGAGAATGAGCATTCACTATAGGTTGAGCCATAGTAATGATAGGTGCCTCTGGCACTACAACCATTATGGTTGCATGAGTCGAAGGGGTGCCATTAACTATAGTAGGTGTGGTATTCGAAGGGATCCTAATGTTCTGAAGACTAGGTTCAATACTTATCCTTGTAGAATCACAATTTTGAATAGTGGAGGTGTGTGTACCACACCTAATAACTCTACACCTTTTAGAAGGAAAAGAATCAAAATTTGGTGGTAACTGTAACAAGCGACGAGACTGGCGAGGATGCCGGTCCGACTCCACGATGACTTAAGACTCTAAAGACGAAAAATCAATCCTAAGGCCAACTAGTAATCAAAGAGCACACCAAAAGTCAAATGGCCTATATGCACAAAAATGGGGTAAAGTGGTTGAAAGTGGCCTCCCTCTCTAAAGAAGGTATGCCTCTGCCAAGAGGGGCCTAAGACTCCCTACTAAATATCGGAGGTAAAAGAATCAGTTATAAGGTCCCTCATGGGATTAACAACCAGTCGGTCAGATCCCCCCAGAGAGGTAATCCTCCATAAAGGTTCTGTGTTGTCCAACCCTTATCTGACCCAGGGTACCTGCAGAATAACCCCTGCAAGTAATCTATGTGGCACCTAAGTCAAGCAACTAATAAACCATTTTCTAACCAATGCATAGGCAAGTAGTCATAAGTCAGGTTGACCGTATGGGCAGGGTAGAAAACCTTGAAACCTTGAAATAATCGCCTCTCACAGAGGTAAGGGCACTAACAAGATCCCCATATACGAATAGATCCCCAGAAATATCTCTTACGCTAAGAAGGTATCGGGGGGATATCCCTTCAATCGACCTCGCGCGACCTCGTGATTAACACCGGTGTGAGTGGAGCCTCCTGATATTACCAATTATACAATGGATTTCTCCACTCCCTTTTTCAAACACATATGTTGATGTAATTTCCTTGGAGAAGTTTACTCACAAAATTTTATTCTAAGGCACTAAATCCTAAGCTAGTTTGTGTACCCTAGAAAATAAAATCGTGATTAATCAATTTTAAATTATAGCGTTAATTTTAGTGGTTGTTCTTACTCAAAAAGGTATGGTAGTGAAACTCATGATGTTATGACTCAACAAGAAAAGTAAATATGAATATAATGCAACGTCCTAACTTCAATTTTTAATGGATGATATGCTTCTCAAAACAAATGCAATTTTCAATTTCAACTCTGCAATTATGAAAAAAAAATGCAATCTTTCATTACATGCACTAAGCTAATGACAAAGACTCAAAAGACCAAACTGCCAAGCAATGAAAAATGCCTAATATTTTTGTATTTTCAATATAAGAAAAATGAAAATGCATGGACTAAACAACAACTTGATATATAAAACTCCACTATGTATAGAAACAAACAAATCAAGTAGGATACCAAGCAACAAGACACCCAACCCAATGTACAAGGACAATCAAAATGAAAAGGTGATGAGAAAGACTCCGCCCAAAAATTCAACCCCAGACAGGTTTCATGTCATCCCACAAGCACTTAACAGGCACTACAGAGACCCAAGAAGACTCAGCAAACATTAAATCTCACCGAGCAACCACTAGACCCAGCAAAAAAGCAAAGAAGGATGATGTACATGATTGTTCAAGGAAACATAGTGTATGTACGCAGCTTGCAGAGGGACATCCTGCGTATATACACGACTGTCAAGCCAAAAACCATGTATATGTTTCAAAAACAAGGCTAGGCAAGGGAGAAGGATGAAAAAACTCAAACCCATAGTGAACAAATTCTGTCAAGCAACGATACGACAAGAAACACAATAGGAACGAGAGAAATCTAAGGAGAAAAGTACTCCAAACCCTAAGAAAGAAGATTCAATCCCTAGTATGGTCGCCAATTCTGTTACGAGGAAAATATCTCTATGGCTAGGGTAAACCACAACAGACGGAAATGTCTACAGAAATAAAATCTATTCTCAAGTATGCTATGTAAACAAATATGCTAGCAAGACAAGATAACATGCCTACCTCGTCCAGACGTTCGATGAAGTCCACCATTGAGCACTTGACCCAAAGCAATATACCTACAACTAGTCCTCAACAACCAAGAAAATCAAGCATATGGTGATATTATATGATGTTAGCACATTCAATAGTATAATCCATTAATTAACATGACAAACATGCTCATGGAACAATAATTCAAATATTTGCAAGATATTAATTGGACAGGAAAAGAGTATTTCTATTAATATATGACCAACATAAGTGAAAATGGTACAGACTTCTATTTCGGCACGGTTCAGAACCGATAAACTAAGTTCCTTCCAACTGGGCCTCCACCACTTCAATCCTCCAACAAAGGCAAGCTCATAGAAGAGATACAATGAAGTTCTCAATCAAATAAGGGAAGATCTTGGGGGATGAACACTGTGTTCAGACTAAAAGGACAAAGGGATGCAAACTCAATATGAAGTAAATAATTTCTCCAAAGTAACTTTGCTCTCAAAGTTGAATTCTTTCTCCTCTTTTCCATAGCTCGGAATTGGCCCATTTATAGCCTTCAAATGGAACTTAAGGGACGAGTAAGAACATTTCCATTATATGGAAGGCCAAGGATCACATATCTCCTATCATGACATGGAAACCCGACTCCATTTTTCATTTTTTGGCACAAATCCCGATGTATGTGGGTTGTAGTGGTGCAGCCTGCGTATATGCATGTTGTATAGTAGGAAAGGTGCATACATGTGGAAAAATATGTATATTTAGCTCTGGGATTTACAAACTAGGATGATAGGTCTACATAGGGAAATGGAAAAAGGCCTTCTGTGAAAGATTGCATAGGGTGAGGGGTGGACTCTACGGGTCACTCGGGAGGATTAATAATTGGATGGTCCCCGAAATGTAAGTTACTTAACTAATTTTCTATATGCCCAGGTATCATGACCAAAATATTTATCATGGAGTTGGATCGTATCTTTGTGGTCCTCAATTTTTATGGTCCATATGACAGAAAGGAGAAGTTTTGGTCAAGGATTTTTGAAATGCAATGTCTGAAGGTGGATTCGATTTTCATTGTTGGTGTTCTCAATTTTACTATCGGTGGGTAAGAAATTTGGGGGCCAAATTCCCTTGAAGACAATTCAACATCCTTTTTTATTGAAATATTTGAAGGATAAGGCTGAGTTGATGTGGAATTTGTAAAGTTAAGACCCACATGGAATAACAATAGATGTGCGGAGGATGCCATTGCAAGGTCCCTGGATTATTTCTTGATGCATCATAACATTATTGAGTTTGTTGGACTGTTTAGATCATGAGTTGGCCAAACTCGTGCTTCTAATCATTTTCCCATCTTTTTAGGGTTGGGTTACTCAAATGAGAGGCATAGTTCTCTGTTCAAGTTCAATTCTTCTTTTAAAAATCTAGATTAGTTTCAATCCCTATTTAAAATCAATTGAAACTATTTTCATAAGGGTGATGATTATTCTCGAAGTCGTCATTTTGTTTCAAATTTAAAGAAGTTTGAGTGGGGGAATTTCCTCATACAAAGAACTATAGTAAGATCATATGTGAATGGTATGTGTAAGGTTTATTTTTAAAGTCTAGGGACATGAGGCTATATCCTACCATTAACTTCAAAACACCTTTCACATATGCAATGCAACTCATAACCAAGCTATACTAGAAAAACCATCTACTCATTTAAAGGATGCATGGGTACCCTTGATACACATTGTTACCAAGGATGGGAAAATATTTTACTGGACAACCATATAATCCTTTACATTGGTTGAAGCAATTGGAAAGGATAAATATCAAGCACCAAAAGCATAGCCTAGATTCTATATGTCGTCATATCTATTAGATGCTCTATGTGCTTCAAATGCATTATCTATGTTGAATTGGAGTTGGCCTCCATAATCCCATGTAGTTCAAGTGTACTACCATTTTTTGTGGGAGAAAATATACATGTGTCTTTATGTGCACAATTGTGACCAATTATTTTCTCCTCTTTGTGAGCTCATATTCTATAATAAGTGTCTGATATTATCAGAGGAAGCTATACAAATGATACAACAAATCAATGATTGTTATCTAGATGAATAGTCCACTTACATCAATATTTATGGAGCAACCAAGGCTCCTTATACTCTACCATCTTATGTTCCTAATAGGTTGGTTGTCAAAGAAGTGGCCTATCAAATAACCCTTCATGGATTCAATACCTTCCTTACCCATTAATGTCACATACCCACTACCTCAATCAAATTTTTTTTTTGGTCTTCTACAGAATCAGAACCCCCAAATTTACCTATGGAGGCCTAGCGCAAGCTAGCTCTTTCTCTCTCTCTCTGTTCCCATGTGATCGCGGGTCATGATTACAATTCAAATAAATGCAGTTTCTTTTGTATTTCGTGCCTCGGCGCTACAGTGATGTCGAATCGTTCGAATCTGCAACCGCCGAACCCCGACAGGGCTAGCGACCGACCAATAGGGACGAATCCCTACAGGGTTAGCAAATGGCCAATAGGAACAAATCCCAACAGGGCTAGAGAACAGCCAATGAGAACAGGCCCCGTCACACGGTTGAGTGGAGTACAGGTGGCAAAGGGGGAATGCGACACGGTAGTCAACAGGACAGGAGGGGGCCCCATTTCACACGCCACACTATTCCGGACCCCCCCCCCATTAAAGGCAGAATGGCAAGGGGGGTCCGGAATTCACCTGAGCATTGTTGATCAAGGTGAATTAATCTCAACCATTCGAGAGTTGCACGTCCGATTCCGGACCCCCAAGATAAAGGCATAACAACAAGGGGGCTCCGAAATGAAACCTCAGCCGTAGATCTGGGCAAGTGGACTCTAGGCGTCCAGATCTTCTTGTTACTTACCTTAATGCACATTCGCATGCTGGCTTAAAGCCGACATCTCTTCCTCACATCTAACGATCGTCACAGACCTTGAGATCCTCCGAAATAATCTCGTCCATTCATCGGGTTTATCATCATGAGAGTCCGAACTCTCGATCACAGGACTCCCGAATTCTTGATCCCTGGTTTCCCGATACAGTTAATCTCTCGACACGTAACCTCCATAAATCAGACAGTCCAGATCTGTCCCAGGATTTCCACCATGGAAAGTCTAGATCTCTTCATCACCAGGACTCCCGATCCCACGATTCCCGATTCCCCGAAATGGGTAATCTCATGACACGTGGCCTCCATCCATCGGACGGTTCAGATCTATCCCGGGGTTTTCACCACGGAAAATCCCGAGCCCTCGTCATCAGGATTCCCGATTCCACAATTCCTGATTTCCTGAAATGGGTAATCTTACGACACGTGGCCTCCGTCAATCGGATGGCTCAAATCTATTCCGGGGTTTTCACCATGGAAAATCCCGAACTCTCGCCATCAGGATTCATGATTCCGCGATTCCCGATTTCCCGAAATGGGTAATCTTATGACACGTGGCCTCCATCATTCGGACGGTTCAAATCTATCCTGGGGATTTTTCCCCTATGCACTGGGGTCTTAACCCTCGGGCAACTCCTGACAGATCCAACCACTATCGGGTTTTCTAGCCGAGATCTGACGGCTCAGATTGGTTCCTACCCGTGCATCCTTCCACGATTCCCTGGACGTGGAAAACCAATCAACGGTTCATATACTCCCATGGACCTTGGAGATCTGCGATCCTGGGATTCTTTGCTGCCCACGAAGACACGGAAAACAAAAGGGGTAAGGCATTTAACACTTTACTTTCTCCTACCAATCTAGTGGTCAGGTGTGACCGCAGATTTCCCGATGGAATCTTGTTCATCAATCAACACCTATCAGGGATAAGGTACTTAACCTTCCAGCTTCTTCCTTTGATCTGACGGTCGTGAGTGACCATAGATCTCTCGACGGGATCTCATCCGTTGATTAATACCTCATCCTTATGCTGCCATCTCGTGTTTTCAAGAGGATCGTTCCTCCCCGTGCAGGGTTACTAAGGCCTTACACCTTCACATTCACTTTCTCGGTTCTTGATGGGCTTTTCAAGGAGGGTATCTCTATGGGGAGGTTCTTACTTGGGGTACTATCTAAGGCATATAAGGGTACCTTTCTCCCACAATTCAGACATGCGGTCTGAATTAGGTCAGTAAGCATATAAATAGTGATTCATGAAGACATAAGCCATACGTAGTCTTTCCATTATAAACATGCATCTACCAGTATTGATCAAAAACACCCTACAAACATTCTTACAATGAAATCATTCATAGTTTCACAACTTAGGGGCATAATTATCAGAATAAACATATATATTTCAAGATGCCAGAGGCAAAACACTTATCAGAAATAACACCAGGGGTTAAGCAACTGCTGAGAGGGGTGCTCGTTTCCACCCAACCATAGGCTCAGTGACTCCCAACGGATTTACCACTAGCCACCCCCGAGCTAAGACCACGATGTTGTGAGACTGCGTCTCTGTCTGCCAGTGACCAAGAGCGAAGGTTACTCTCCTTCCTCTCTGCTATCACTCACTCTGCATATTGCCAGAGTTCTCTTCCTCCCCTCGCGTCTGCCCCCAATTGCTTCCACCCCACGCCTTATCCTCTTGCGAGGTTGCGTGTGGCATGATTTCCCTCGCCCTGGTCAGTCATGATGGCTCTACGGATGGGCGGTTCACCTCCCCATCCCTCATTAATTCCTAAGGAGCCATCAACCTGCCAGCCTGCGAGACATTTAATTCAGGGCCAGCGAGCTGCTTTTGGTTCTCCGGGCCAGTGAAGTCCAAATACGGTATTAATTCCCGGTGGAAGTTAACACCACCTTTCCAGGTGTCTTCCACCGCCATCGTGGTCTCTTTTTCTGCACATCCCCTCTCAGCAGTCCTGCAATATAAATTCATAATGTTATTCACATTTATTGACCTTTTCCATAAGGTCCATTCACATCACATATTCACATTCATGAGTTTGCCACAGTTCTGGCCAGTCCAATTATTTTTACAAGCTGGGGGAAACAGGGTGTTACAATTCCCTCCCCCTTAAAGGAACATCATCCTTGATGTTCTTATCTTTTAACATGAATTGTATGTACAGAAGTAAACAAAATTGGATATGCCTGTCTCATGGCATCCTCCATTTCCCATGTAGTCTCATCTGGGCCAAAATGTCTCCATTGCACATTTACCTGTGCAATGGTTCGTTTCCATAGCGGGGTTTCCTTTCTGTCCAATATGCATTGGGGTTCTGGTAGAAATTCTCCCTTCGGTTCCACCTGGATCACAGACCAGTCAATTATATGATTAGCATCATGTACATATTTCTTCAATAATAAAACATGGAAAACATTATGTGCTTTTATTGTGGGAGGAAGTGCTAGTTGATAGGCTACAGGTCCCACTCTTTCTAGAACCTCAAAGGGTCCATAATACCAGAGTGCCAACTTGGCACAAGATCCCATTTTCAGGGAACTCCTTCTGGGCTTAATTCTGAGATACACATGGTCTCCCATTTTGAACTCTCTTGGAGTTCTCTTTTGATCAGCATAACTTTTCTGTCGGTTCTGAGCGACCTTCAAATTTTGTTTTATCTGAGTCACTTGTTGTTCCATTTCTTTCAACATGTCGAGTCCAAAAAAAATCCTATTTACAGGATTACTCCAACTGACTGGAGTATTACACGACCTACCATAGAGGACCTTGAAGGGACTCATCTTTAAGGATGCTTGGTAGCCATTGTTGTAGGCGAATTCTACCAATGGCAGGTAGTCTTCCCATTTCCTGGGTTGATGCATTACATGCATTCTTAACATAT
>ML784104.1:0-104111 GCA_009831015.1 Picea engelmannii | reverse complement strand
ATTTCTTGATTTTGTCACTTCTCTTTATTATTTAAATAATCCACCTTGACTTTGTCACTTTACATTATCATTTAAATAATGATTTCTTCTTTTAGGTCACTTTGACTTCTTTGACCTTGGGGGCTTCAAGCCTTCATGTGGGGTTCCTTCATCTTCGTAAGGCCATAACTCTCAAACCATGATGAGTTATGTGACATTCCACATACCACCGAAAATGGCATGACAAGAACTATCCATATAGGATAGTTTCACCAACAATTTCCTTTATCTTCATCTCATTATTCCACATACAAGCATGGGTTCTCCAACCATTCTTCTAGGATAACTCAATCCGTAAAGTGTCTTCCCATGAGGGATTTCACCATAAGGGGACCACTTTGGAGTTCATCCATTTGTGCACCTTATCAATCATTATAAGAAAATAATGAGAGCAAGGGTCCTCCAATCATTCTTCTAGGATAACTCAATCCACAAAGCATCTTCCCGTGAGGGCTTTCACCATAAGGGGACCACTTTGGAGTTCATCCATTTGTGCACCATATCAATCATGATAAGACAATAATGAGTCATCTATACATTTTTCCAACAATGCATCATATACCAATGAAACCACAATGATCCATCTTCATCATGTATCAATGACAACTCATTGATCCATCTTCATCATATCAATGACAACTCATTGATCCATCTTCATCATATCAATGACAACTCATTGATCCATCTTCATCTATGCATTCTCATCAAGGAAAATACATATTATATTACATCAATCATCAATCAATCAATCCTTTGACATCAATCAATCACTTGACATCAATCAATCAAACCATAGGCATCAATGACAACATGATCCAACAACAAGAACAACCACCACCATAAAAACCTTGTTAGTAACCGGGTGGAAATATTTCTCCCATAAATTAGAAATCTCACTTTCTCCCTTCCCAATAATCTAACATGTCAGAATCTTCTCTTCCTTCCAAAATTTGTAGACTTAGCTCTGATACCACTTGATGCAATTCCCATGGACATGCAAAAGCACCCACAACATGCAACAAATCTATGAATGCATTAAATACTATAGTCTATTATCAAATTAAAATCACAACAAGTATATTCAAAGACATCATATGCAAACTTTAGTTATTCAGCTGGCTAACACTCTTAGTCCTTATTACATTAACAGGGCCACTCATAGGGTCTCTAGCTACACACAACCAACAACTACAAGAATCTCAAAACATGGAGAGCCAAAAGGCTCCCATTACATCAAACTCTCATTTATTTAAACTATGAGGTGATAATTTTTCAACTCCCAAGTCATTTCATTTCTTGGGATAACCCAAACATTTGGGAAATTAATATTATTTACGCATATTTAATAATCACCCTTTTGAGTTCCAGAATATACAACCTAGGCTTTGTGGTTTGAATAGTTAGAGCGAACTTGTAAAAATGAGCACATGCAATGCAATATAGGTTTTCTATCACTGTAATGCTCCATTTTGACTAGTATTATTATTACTTATTTTTTAGGGCATTATGCATGCATGGACAATCCAATATTGTTTGATGGATGTACTTTTATGTGACTTATGCTCTAAAACTCTTTTTGATATGATATGATTCTCTACTAGATGTGTTAATTATATACAACTTATGAACACACTGAGAGATCCACTTGGATGTTATTGGATGCTATACCTTTGTGCATAGATTTATGATATTGTCATGATGATGAATAAATAATGAAACCTTATAAATTATGTTGAATTAATAAGTTGATAGATGATTATATATAACATGTGTAACTATATTTTTATATATGGAAATACTACCGAGGATTTACTAAGTGAGACATATAGGAATCATATGCATATGAACTCCAAGAGTGAGTCAAGATACATAGGCCCAAGTTTGGGTCAAGAAACTCTATCTCTCAACCTATATGCTATGATGTATACATATGGTTATAGATTTCTTTGATTATTTTAGCAACGATGTTTAAAGTTGTGTTACTATATGTGTGCAGGGATAAGGGTTAGCCTTGCTAGCTAAGCCTACTTATAGTAAATATTGTATGAAGGAGGTGTGACATGTGTACCCTAGGGAGAGGTGGAGTTTTTTCCTAACTAGAGAAACTCTCTACGTATAGACCGGGGTTGGAGTGGGCATGTCCTCTCCTAGAAGGTTACACTTTGTCATGAGGCCAGGCTATGGAGGTTTCCTACAAGGATACACTAAGGGAACACAATAAGGAAAAAAAGTCCTTATCCCTTAATAGACTATGAGTCTCTCACCAATGATAAATGATATTGATTGAACATGATATCAACCATAGTATATTGGTTTCCCCCTCCATGTGAATATGTATGTACAAGGCTTGGAATGTTGGAATGACCATGGCCTCATCCTTGGTAATAGTTGAGATTTCCTATCCCAAAATAAAATAGGCATCAATTAAATATCATTTATAAGTGATATTCATATAAATAAAAGTGTAGTGATTTAAATATAAAGAATATTCAAGAGAAAAATAAATGAAACACCCCAATTTTTAATACCCTAGATTAATTGTAATTAATTATGATTAGTGGTGATTATCTCAGCCTGAAGATAATATTTCCATGGTATGGATTATGAACAATGTAAACATATTATTGTTCAATAAAGAAAATCAAAATAGTTGACTAATGGGTGAAGCTCAAGTACTAGCCATGATACCACTGGAGGGATTAGTGAGGGGACGTAGAAGGGGGTTCACTATGTCAAGGAATCCCAAGCCAGCTTGCTAAATTATTTTGGGACATAATCATCATTTTCCCATTTTCTAAATTCAAAGAAAAAATTAGTTAATGCAAGGTGGTTGGTAGTTGAACAACCAACCACCCACAATGAATGGAAGTATGGAGGACTGGCCAATAAAACATAAAAATGTTAGCCAAGGGTACAATAGAGTACCAATTTTAGTCCCCATGATCAATCCATGATTTCCTTCTGATAGAAGGAAGAAAAAGAGAAGATCGAGACCCTTCTTGGAGGAAGAGAAGATAAATACATGAGGAGGAGGAGGAGCATAGGTTTTCTAGAACCATGGGAAAACCCACATGTGGAGCAGACAAATATGAGTTCAGAGCAAGATTGTTTGCAGGGCTAGTATGAGAAAACTAAAACCTAACTTGAGATAATAAATCTGCGAGCTTGGTTCTAGGAGGGCACCTGAGAAAACCTCGTGGAGGCCCTGGGCATGGTGGGTGTACGGATTTTCAACCGGTGGATGTGTGAAGAAGAGTGGCCTTCACCATTCTAATTTATTTGAGAGTCTGAGAGGATTTCCAAGTGGTATCATGGCTTGACATGGGAGTGGTCATATTGCATAGATATAGTGCATCTGAGCCTATGGTTGGGTGGAAAAGCACTCACCCTCGGTGACTTTCTCTGGCTATCATTATCTGAATGGATAAGTGCACACTAAACCTCAATAGTTTGATGCTTATTCACCATGTAATATTCTTGTTAACTCTATACTCTATGAACTGATTGGGATTCTAAATATCAGTCAAGAGAGATAGAAAGAATGTGTGGTTGTTGCTCTATGCATGATTTGTGATTCTTACTAGTTATTATTTATTGTGATGTGAAATGAATGAAGAGATTTGCTAGGCTATGTAATTCATACTTTAAATCTATGTTTTAAATTCCTGGTTATTTAACCTATGAGAATAGGCTTTAAACGGAACCTTGTCAGAGATGAAGTGAGTAAGGGAGGAATGGATTAATGATCCCTATGTGACTTAAGTCTTATTTATTGTTCCTTGTTCCATGTGAAATCTAAAATAATGGATATGCTCAATCTTGGAGTGTGAGGGTTGTTTTACCTTAGATGCATGAACGTTTCAAGATTAGAATTGATGAAATCCGTGTGAAGTAGAAGTTGTAATTGAAAAAATTGAGGAGGAAGGTTTTCCTATTGGTCTTGTGCAAGAAACGGTTCAAAATTCTAGTCGAAGCTAGGTGGATATGTATCGTGCCAGATGTCAGCTTATGATTGGTGCGGGTTGAAAGGGGGGGCCATTATCGATCAAGAATATTGGTTCTCATGACTTGTCTCAGCCGTTGGATCAGAGGGATTCATGGTCGTTCGATTTTTCATCGAATAGCATATCCGACATCCAACCTTCATTTTGAAAAGAGGCATTGAAGTCTCTCCAGATCCCGAATATCCATATGAGTTTAGGACATAACCTCAACCTTTGGATCAGGAGGATTCATGTCCATTTGATTGACAGTAAAAAGTGTATCTGACACCCGACCATCCAACCTTTCAACAATGCAGTGCAAGTAATTATCCTAGATGCTCGGATATCACATATAATCATGGTTCCAACTCAAGGTTCTGTCAGAGACCTAGAGGATGTGATGATGTCATCCTCCATGTGTCATGGTCATGCCATCAACCACATCTTGTGCCACATCAATATATTGGTACAAAATTGCCAAGTCAGCTACCACATGTTCGTGCCACGTCAACCTGACATCTAGTCAAGATATGAGGTGCCATGCTAGGTGGCATTCCATGTCATCCTCCGTGTTAAGTATTGTTATCCAAAACATATAAAATCTAGAAGTAATTTTTGGTGATGTCTGGATGCTTCAGGGTTCCATGATAAGGTTCCATGGAAAGATAAAGAAGTCTAGTGCCTCGAATATCCAGAACATATGATATCCGGAAGGAACCGTTAGTGTCAACCATTTGGAAATCTCGGATGTGTGTATTCCTGGATGGGTCAGGGTTCTATCTCAAGGTTCCAAAGTAAGATCAGGAGGGATTCATTACCCCAAATGTTTGGACCATCCAATATCTAGGATTTTTGTCAATGATAATTATTGGGGGAGTCCAGATCACCATATTGTTGTATGTGAAGAGTTCCACCTCTTGAATTGTGAGATAAGCCACTGACCATTGGCTGAGATAAGCCATGTTGAGATTGCATGTACTGACACATCAACATCCAATATATGCCATGTCAGACGGTATGGTGGATGAGGGTCCACATGGGTGCCATGTGGACGTGACGTTTATTTTGAGCAGGAAAGAACCGATAAATTTAAGAGGCCATAATTTTTTATCTCAAGCTTAGATTTGAGCATAATTATAGTCGTTGGAAAGCTCTCAGTGAGAAAAATTGGCTTATAAGATTAGTTTTGTATTTGGAGGTGTGGTTAGGAAATGTCATTTAGAGGAAAGAAAATAGAAATTGCATACCGCCACCAACCTAATGAGGGTTAGGAGGTTGGGTGTGTTAAAAAGTGGTATCAAAGTAGAGTTCAAACTTTAGGCCTAAATGGGACAGAGAATAGTCACATGAATGGTATACCAAGGCTAGGATGAGCCTGTTGGAAAATGTCCTTCCACATTAAAAGTTGGTTATTAAATGCATAAGTTTCATGAGAGGAAGGATTTTAGGTCAAATGTAGTTCTGAAATTCTTTACAATAGAAATTTGTGGCTCTTACCTTAACAAATCTATCAGAAAATTTAATCATGCAAAGGCATGCTAAGGATAGAATAATTATGCCATGACCTTGCTGGAATTAGAAAGACTCCTACATGAGTTTGAATATTTTGACAAACATGAATGGTTAAAATATGAATGTAAATGGACGAAAAATAGATTTTTGTTATAGGGATGCATGAGTCCATAGAATGGATGAACTAGTTGTTTTAATATGTTGTAATGTTTCCTATAAGTGTGTGTTAATATAACTCTGTCACTTTTGATTGTTTCTTAAATAAAAGACTAAACCCTATATGAATAATTCTTCATGCTTAAATGACTGATGGAAAAATCGTTAAGGTCGGTTTATTTGACCTATAATTAGAAAGGCCTATTGTTGGATTATCCATTTAAGTATAAGTAAATGGATTTTAAGTGTAGGAAATAATGTGCTTGCTTGGAATCGAGAGGTTCCAAGGATGAATGACATGTTCATTAAGATACCCTTTAGTATCATTAGATAAATAAAAGAAGTCCCTTGGACTGTGCTAGTCTACACAAGGGAGGTAGATTGCTAAGAGTATAAAAGTATGAAAGTGTTGGTGGGAGGAATAAAGTGCACCCCTTTGAAAACTTGAAATGGATAAGAACCCAAAGGATTGGAAATCCTTACCCTTGCTAATTTTGTCTAATTATATGTTGAATTATTATGGGACTTGGCAATAGTTATTAGATTAAAGGTCAATTTACATGAGCATATGCACAATTTTCCAAGCTCATAGTTGTATTGAGTAAAGGTATATGTCTATTAACCTGAATGCATATGTGCATGTGAATGCAATAGGTAGATAGTTGGAATACATATGCACTATATAAATGAGTAAAATTCTTGGTGCAAAAGGATATGTTGTAATGCATATGGTAATGATTTAATATACAATTAACATACATATAGACTTAGAATAATATGTTGTTTGATGTGAAATATAGTGTTGTGATGGATCATATTGGTTATTGATGATCTGATAACAACATGAAATTTAACAATATGAATGAAAATGTTGATGATGATATTGTTTATAGCCTTATGAAGATAAGGAAGAACCTGGTAAAGAGAGTACTTGGACACTCTTTAGAATACCAATGGATTAGATGACATCCGGAGAGGGATGATAGCCATACATGTATGGATTAGTATGCTCAAGTATTAATGAAAGGGAATTTAGGTAAGGATTCCCTTAGTAATTGTCTATTGACCAAGAATTATTTGAGGAATGAAGAGAGATAGGGATTGGTACATGATATCCCCTGGGTAATATTGTAATTACCTAGTGAAAGTTGCTGATATGTGCAATGTGTTTGTCGCAAATGGGAAAGGGTGACCTCTTGCTAGTTGTTTTCAAACCAATAAGGACAACATGTTCATAAGTATGCCTATGATACTTTTCATATGAATGACTATAAGATCTCATCTGGAAGAGCTAATATTAAGTTAAAAATTCCTATGTGTATGAATGACATGAAAATGTGCAAGTAGTGAACTTGCATATATATATATATATATATATATATAAAGATAGATAGATATATAGATTGAATGAATAAGTGGAATCAATAATAATAATGATCAATATTTGTCAGGTTTTGAGTAATGATATGGATACATAGTTGACTTTGTGTTAAAGAGTTTGTTTGTTTTAATACTAACTTGAGGGGTTTGTACTCCATTCCTCGGAGAGATCTAGTGCAAAATGTTGAAAGAGAAAATGAGCAAGAATTCTCAATTGTTATGAAAAGAAGGCAATATGATTATGCCTTTAAAGTTCTCATGTGAATGATTGTGAACAATCATAAGTTAGATTGATTTCAAGTTTTAATAAATGTGCATGGGAAAATTATCAAGTGTGCCAATGGTAGACACATGCACTATGTTGATTCATATGGTTAAGTGCATGAAATGACATTGTGAATGTAAACTGATCGAACAAATGCACATGTCTGAATATGTGGTTTGGATGTATGCATGCCTATATTATTTATGAAATATTGGGTAAACAACTAAAATAATGGAGCCAATGCTAACTCATGGGTTGAGATCATTTCAAGTGATGATGGATATGCAACAAGAGAGGTGCATGTTGAAGAAGTCTCATGTGGGTGGACTATGCGAGGGATCTGTAAGGAGAATAGAGCCTTGCAAGCTAATGATTGCTAAAAATCGGGCAGTGGGATGTAAAAGCATATTTGTATAAGAATCCTAGATTACATTTTAAAATATAATGCATGTGTGAAAGACATGCCAATGAGATGCCAATTAATATGAATTATATATGGATATGTACAAAATGCATTGGTTCATAATTAAATTATGATCTAACTTTGATATATTAGAGTGTTGTTGCATTCAGGTAAGGGGGATTGTCTGAATCAGGAAAGGTCAAGATGAACTTGACTAAACTGCTCAATGAATGGAGCATGTGGGTTCATAAAGAAATCAAGATGCAAATGCAAATAAGGAGAAAAGGGGAGACTTTTATCACCTTAAAACTCTAACTATTTGGTAGAGTTATATGTTTCTAATGAAACAAGTACATCTGGAAAAAGAAAAAATAAATCAACGTAGATGTTTAAATGAATTGTATTAGTTAAATCCATGTTATCAAATGGCAGAGAGGTCTTGGAAATAGTTCAACTAAGATAAAAACTCCAGACTGTGTGAAGGAATTAGAGGAGAAAATCCGTTAATTCATCTCTTGTTGTTTGTTTATAATGCTTGAATAAGAAAAATGGATATATGTAAATATGTAAATATCCAAAGCATAAGAATGTTGATCACTGTGAGAAAGTGGAATAGCTGAAATGATTTTTTTTATAGTGCACTAATAAACATTGAGGATAATGTGATAGAGTGCATATAGATATGATGGGACATATTTGAAAATGTTTTTTGATTTTAAAATGTTATGGTACATGCATTGTGATTTGACATGACAATTGATATAATCATGATTATAATTTTTGTATGTGGGAAATATTGGAGTTGTTGAGGGGACAGAGGTCAATGGTAGATCACCTCGTGTAAAGGGCAAGACAAGAAATTTTTTGCTCAAATATTGATGAAGGAACCTTATAAGTCCCCATGAGGCATCTCACTGATAAGGTAATATCAAGAAGGTTGTTGGAAGCTAGACATGTATAAGAATTATCATGCCTTTATAGCATGTAACTTAGAAGGAATTGGGTAATAATTTCCTTCAAGCATACCTTATATTCTTATGATATGTATATGATTATGAATTGACTGCATGTATGTCATTAATATCCAAATAGGGTATGGTTCAGGAACGGAAACCTGAATGATAGGGGAAGGTACCTCTGAGGGGAAAAGACAGATTGGAATTTTTTCCATTAATTCATGAAAAGATTATGTCATATTTGCATTGATTTAAATTGATGATAAATGAAGAACTATGCACATAAGTGGCACATATGTTAAAATGCATTGAGGAAATGCATGTTTGTATGAATGGGCATGTATAGGAATGCCCTTATGGAAGAAAAAGATTCTTGTAATTCTAAGAAAGTTGTGAACATAATGATGAAAGTAATTGAAGTAGCCATAAGTACTAATTCCTTGGCTACCAATATGCAATAGAAACATCTAAATTAAAGAAAACACTCACTTTTCATTTAAATGTTTTATTTAATTAAAAAGGAAACTAGTATGTGCACGCACACACACACACACACACACACATGTGATTTTAAGTTAAAAAGTATAGGGAAAAGTAGGTGAAAAGTGATTCAATAATATGCATATTAGATAATTATAAGTTAAGGTACTATCCATGAGCAACATATGGCACTATGCATCAATGCTATAAAATAAAGTGAAGGGCGGCCATGAGAAGCATGTTAGGATATTTAGACACTTGGGAGTTAGTTAAGATCTACTTGGTTTAATGTGTCGATTAGCTAAAAGTGTGTTTCTCAATGTGTTTATTTAGTACAAATTAATATGAAATTGTAGTTAGGAAATCCGACGGTCATGATATGTTCCCGACATAGAGTGATCCGACGATTCATATTCTCCTCAATCTTAATGACTACATTGATCCATGAATTAACACCCGATTGGTCAATGATTTCTATTTAAAGAGTATGGAGGGTCATTTTTCGATGATATATTGTGAGAAACTCTCTTGTAAAATATCTTTGTAATATTTTTCTTTTGCATTAATAAAATGCTCCAAGTGGCTGTGTTGGTTGGGGTCGTGGATGTTTCCCCGCAGGGGCTTTACCACGTCAAAGCATCAGTCTGTTTATCTTTGATCTGGTTGTGTGAGTGGTTATTGAATGTGTTCGTCCTCTATTGGAATACATGTGTTGTCAAATATGGTATCAGATCCTATTTGAATACACACTCTCATTGTAGATTGAGATCGTGAAGCTGAGTTGCCTCATCTCTATTTTCTTCCATTTATGTACATTTATAGGATGAGAGGACTATTCGATTACGTTTGGAGCACTCATGGCAGTTAGGAACGCTTTTCGTTTCATTCGAAAAGGTTTCCATTTTCCCAAGATACAACCATTTCAGTCAAATCCGAAGGTATAAAACCTGAATACGCCATTTTTAAATTTTTGCAGAGTATTATTTTGGTTTTATATTTTTTGTTTTCGGGTTGCTACTCTTTTAGATCAATGTATGATATTTTCCCCGTGCTCTTTGTGATCACGAAAAATCATAAAAAAATAGGAAAAGGTGCATTTTATGAGTAAGCTAACCGAGATCTAACCCTTGTTGTCATCGAGAAGTGAAATTTTTTTCTTGTGTGAAAAGAGTTTTTTATGAGCACGCTCTCCAAGACCGTCAATAACAACAACAAAAACAACAACAATCCTCCTGCTAAAGAATACAATATGTTTTGCTAGCTCACTTGGTTAAAAGTTGCCTTATTAAGTAAGAGGTCTTGAGTTCAAGTCTCTTTTTTTGTTATTTTGTTTGAGAAAGTTCATGCTCCATTGCAAACTATATTTCACTTCAAGTATAAAAGTGAATCACTATAAGTATCTTTAATATTTTATTTTAAAGTTATTTATTTTGCATGAAACTTTCTTTTATAAAGTAACTTCATTGTAAAAGTGATCCCCACTTCTTTTTATAAAAGTGGGTCACTTCATAAAACAACTTATTTATAAAAGTGAGGTTATTTGGAGGGGTATCACCACCACATGGTTATTTGGTTATCATTTATTCCTTATTTTTAAACGGCATAACTTTCATATCCAAAGTTCGTTTTTAGTGCCATTGATTTTTTAAATCACCTAATTTTTCGAGATCTTTCCATCCAGATCATTACTTTCAATTTTTAAATCCATACTATTTGCATATTTAATATGGTTTCTTACAATGATCTTTTGCTTACCAGCACCAACAACTTCCAATGAAAATCCCATGTGGAGGAGTTATTAAGAAGTAAAGGCTTTTACCGAATTACCTTGGGAAAGGAAAAAGAACCCATTGATGTTGATACGAAAGTCAAATGGGCTAATAGGACTGACGAATCACGGGGACTGGTCAGAATGTCCAACTCTACTGGTTTAAGGTTCCACCTTCAAGAAATTGATGACCTCGATGAAGCTTGGGAAAAGTTTGAATCTATGTCTGGTAAACACAATATTATTCGAGCACATCAGCTAGAAAATCAAATACTGACTTTAAGTCCAAATGATTTTTATTGCATTGAAGACTATCTATCTAAGTTTAAAACACTCAGAATTTTATGTGAATAATGTCAGATAAAGTTGGAGGAAGAGAGTTGCATCTATATTATTCTTTCTAAGATAGGTAGTGCATATTTTGCGTTTGTATCTACCCTTTATGCCATGAGAGAGGCTCTAGGGAAAGCTTATAAAAAAACCCACTCTTGAGTCCTTTTGTGATGCTTTGATTAGAGAGAAAGCTAATCTTTTACAACTTGGAGTGATCAACACTACAAGTACCTCCAAAAAATCCTCAGTCTCCCAGCATAAAGATAAACCCAAGAATCCCAAGAAGCAACATCCTCGCGAAAACACCAAGCAAAACAAGGGTCCCGAACCCAGTTAGACAATTTCAGCTCCTAATTGTGACAAAGGTGCAAAATCTAAAAATAAGAAGACTCACATACATTGCAACTTTTGTGATAAAGATGGTCATGATGAGTCCAAATGTTTCAAGAAGATGGCAGATTTAGAAGCAGTGATGAAGAAGAACAACATCAATATCGATTCTACTTATTCTTCTTCTTCTCATGGGCATGCACTTTCTACTTCTGGTTTCTCCTTCAATGAAAATTCTACTTCTTCTTCTTATGAGTGGCTTATTGATTCTGGAGCATCTTATCATATGTTTAAGGATAAATCCATAGTTTCTTCTCTAAATGAATGTAACACCAAGAAAATATTTTTTGATGATGATAGGTCTCTTAGTGTTGTAGGATCTAGAACAGTTCAAGTAGATAATGGTCATTTCAATGATGTATTATGTGTTCCAAGTCTTTCTTGTAACCTTCTATCAATATATCAAATCACTCATTCAGGTGAAGGTCAAACCATAGAGTTTTCACCTCACCAAGTTGTAATCAATGATCTAAAAGATCCTAAGCATGTTCTTGCAACTTGAATTGTTGATGATATTACCAGGTTGTACAGTTTGACAACTTTGGGTCATCATCTTTTCCATCATTTTTTGTTGTCATAGCGATGACTTGAGAAAAATTTGGCATGAGCGGTTTGGTCATCTAAACTATTGTTCATTGCAACAACTATGTAATCAACAGATGGTTACTGGTCTTCCTCTTGTTTCATGCAAAGATGGTGTTTGTATCAGTTGTGTTATCGACAAACATCATCAGGACAATTTTGACAAACGTGCCTCTTGGCACGCCTTGGGCCCTTTGCAACTTGTTCACGGTGACTTGTGTGGTCCACTTTCTTCTCTTTCCTTTTCTTGGGTGCAAGTATTTCTTAAATTTTATTGATGACTTTTCCAGACGTACTTGGGTTTACTTCTTAAAACTTAAGAGTGAAGTTTTTGACAAGTTTTTGGCCTACAAGGCCCTTGTAGAAAAGAAATATGGACATCAAATTCAAAGGTTAAGAACAAATAATGGAGGTGAATATGTGAACAATAATTTTACAAGTTATTTCACTACATAGGGCATCCAAATGAAATACACTATTCCATATACACGACAACAAAATGGTGTTGCTAAGAGAAAGAATCACACATTAAAAGAAATGGCTAATTGTATGATCCAATCTAAGGGATTAAGTCTAAAGTATTGGGTAGAAGCCATCAACTGTGTAAATTACACAGTAAATCACACTCCCACAAAGGCTCTTAAAAATATGACACTGGAAGAAGCAAGGACTAAAATTAAACCAGATGTAAGTCACTTTCGTGTATTTGGCAGTATAGCATGGGTTCACATTCCTAATGAGAAAAGGAAAGCATTGCAACCTAAAAGTGAGAAGTGTATATTTGTTGGTTATTCTGAAGATGTCAAAGGTTACAGACTTCTTCAACCACATTGTAATGAAATTATTATTAGAAGAGATGTTAAATTTGATGAAAATGTCTTGGAGTACCAAGCCTAATTCGACAATTATGCCTTCTTCGACCTGCGATCCATCTTCGACGTTTGTGCCTTCTTTTGTTCCTAGTTTGGTTTCTTCTTCAGATGATGACAGTGAGGATGAAAATCCACCTCCGCCTTCTCACCTTCCTCCATATGAGTCCATTGAACCTAAACCAACAACAACACCGCCACTTCCTAGATGGTTTCGTTCAACACGAGAAACATTTAGTGATCTTGTCAGTGATCCTTCATATCAGCGTCATACACTTTCTCAGTTCCAGCAAGCCTCTTCTCTTTTGGATCAAGTTTCAGAGACTCGTGATACAAAAACATTTGCAGAATATTTAGGTCATCCAGATTGGGATACACCAATGAATGAAGAGTATTGTTATTTAATGGAAAATGATACTTGGGATCTTGTACCTCTTCCAAAAGGAAGAAAACTTGTCAGATGTAAATGGGTCTACAAACCTAAGTATGCATCAAATGGAAGTGTTGAAAGACACAAGGCTTAGTTAGTTTCCAAAGGATTTTCCCAAGTTGAAGGAATTGATTATAATGAAACCTTTTCCCATGTAGCCAAAATGAATTCCATCCGCCTTGTTCTTGCCCTTGCTGCTTCACATAAATGGGAGGTCCATCAGATGGATGTTAAATATGCCTTCTTTCGTGGGGATTTGCAAGAATAAATCTACATGGAACAACCTCCTGGATATGTCCAGAATGACTCTAGCCTTGTTTTTCTCCTTAAGAAATCTCTTTATGGTATTAAGCAATCTCCCCGAGCTTGGTATTCCAAAATTAACATCTTTCTTATTGACACTAGATTTTCTAGATGCCATTCTGATCCTAATGTCTATACCAAGAAAGTAGGAATCCATATCATAATCCTTTTACTTTATGTTGATGACCTTATCCTTACTAGTAGTGACTCAAAACTTTTAAACCATGTGAAAACCAGCCTTAAGAAGAAATTTGAAATGACATACTTAGGTTTTTTGCACTATTTCCTTGGCCTCCAAGTTTTGCAAACCAATGAAAGAATTTTTCTTTCCCAGTCTAAGTATGCTTGTGACCTTCATCGCTTTCACATGGAAGATTGTAAACCAACCACTTCTCCCTTCCAGTCTGGAGTCAAGCTTGTTTCCACCTGTAATTCTCTTGAATTCGATTCCACCTTGTACCGTCAGTTAGTTGGTAGCCTCTTATACTTGAATCATACTCGTCCTGATATTTCCTTTGTTATTGGTCTTGTTGTCTAGTATCTACAAACACCCCATGAAATTCGTTGGAAAGCAACTAAAATGATACTTCGGTATGTCATGGGTATAGTTCAGTTTGGGATCCATTATAGTTCAGGGGAGACTCCTTTATTGGTTGGTTTCATTGATTCAGATTGGGCTGGCAACCCTGATGTTTGGAAGTCTACTGCAGGTTATGTTTTTAGCCTTGGTTTAGGACCTTTCACTTAGGCCTATAAGAAACAACAGTCTATTGTACTTTCTTCAACAGAAAAAGAGTACCGAGCAACAGTAAATACAAGTCAGGAATCCTTATGGCTTCGACATATCCTTTCAGAGTTTGGATTCCAGCAACAACATTCGACCAACCTTTGGTGCGGCAATTAGAGTGCCATCAAGATCACCAAAGACCCAGTCCAACATCAACACAACAAACACATCGAGCTATAGATGCACTTCATCATAAATCTCATTCATGATCAAGTTATTGAAGTGCTCTTTTTCCCTACAGAAGATCAAGTTGCAGACATTTTCACAAAGTCTCTTACAGAAGCGAAGTTTTCCAAACTTCAATATATGTTAGGAGTTCAAGAAGTTGTCATTAAGGGGTAGTAGGCTCTAATGCCTCCTTCATTCTCCTATTGTGTCACTATTGTAAGTCCTTCAATCCTATCCCAAGTTGTTTTTAAAGGGGGATGTTAGGATATTTAGACACTTAGGAGTTAGTTAAGTTCTACTTGGTATAATGTGTCGATTAGGTAAAAGTGTGTTTCTTTAGTATGCATTTGTAGTTAGGAAATACGATGGTCACGATATGTTCTCTACATAGAGTAATTCGATGGTCCATATTCTCCTCGATCTTAATGGCTAGATTGATTCGTGGATTAACACATGATTGGTCCATGATCTCTATTTAAATATCATGGAGGGTCATTTGTCGATGATCGATTGTGAGAAACCCGCTTGTAAAATATCTATGTAATATTTTTCTTTTTCACTAATAAACTGCTCCAAGTGGCCGCTTTGGTTGGGGCCATGGATGTTTCCCCTAAGGGGTTTTACCACATCAAAACACAGATGTGTTTATCTTTGATCTGGTTGTATGAGTGGCTACTGAAGGTGTTCTTCCTTTGTTGGAATACTTGTGTTATCAAGAAAAGCACCCAATGGTTGGATGGTTGAGATACTATTGAAATTCCATTGATAGTTGGTGGAGATAGGTCTAAATTGTTCCAAGATCTAATCAAGCACATATTATTTTTTATGGTGGGGATCCACATTGGCTCTTTGAGAGTAGTATAATATTTTGGCAAAGGAGGTCTTCTTGATCTTCACATATTTTCTATTGGATAGTCCTTAATGTCTCTGCATCTTAAGGGTTCTAGGGGAAAGGAATACCCTTTGAACAAGCTAGGGTGGAAATCTGATAGGATGAAATTTTCTAGCAAGAAGGGAGCTTGGAGTAAAATCTTGGAGCAAGAGATTGAATAAAGAAGAGATTCTTCAACTTTCAAATAAGAGGCATTTTCTTTCATAACTCATGAAACTCTTTCTTTGATTTCATTCATGTACATAAATGTTTTAAATGAATATTTGTTCCCATAATTGAATATCTATGTTTATATGTATAAAATATTTTAAACCCTTAAGTAGAAACATTATTTAGGCCCAAGTAGCATTAGTTCAAATAGCAGTAGGTAGTCAAAATCCTTGGTATAGGCAAGCATTAATTCATGTTATGTTTTCAATTCAAACTTTATGGGTGCAAAGGTGACCACAACTTGTACTATTCTCAAGCACATGCACTTGCAAGTTGCCTTAAGGAAGGTTGAGAGAACCACTATTATTGAGTCCAAGGCATTCATGCAACTCTTGTAGAAGCATGTATGTTGATACTTTTGGGGGAAATGGTGTTAATACTCAGTTTCACTTTGTAGCACAACTACAAATATGTAAGAACCTTGTTTAAAAGTATTATATTGTATATTATACCTCATATTCTCAAGATTGTATCCAAATAAAATTCTTTTATTCTTGTGATTTTAGGAGGAATTCCCTTAAATTGAAAATCTAGAAACGAGTTGACTATTGCACTTTTATATTTTACAGACAATGGATATCCCCTTGAGTATGACTATATCAATAGTGTGATTGAGATATATTCGTGTACATAGAGATTGAAAGAAGTTCTTCCAAATAGAAATTTCCTTTGCTCGTATGCATTCCAAGTGTTTAAAGAAATGCATGAGCCGAAATATAGAAAACATAGGGAATGAACAACATTAATGTTGTAGTTGGGCGGTCTATGATATGTGATATACTCATTGTTAATAAGTGTGGATAGGGTTCTTTAATTATATGCAAATATGGTACTTTGTTTATAATTAAATAATGATTGGGTATGCATATTAAGAAATGTTTTGAGATATCATAATTATTCCAGGTATGGTAGTAAATGTTGTTAGTTACTCTTATTAATATTTAGCTCATACTTCTCCAGATGGAGTAGTCATGACTGGGGCCGTGACATCCATCATATGTCACTCAGTTGCTAGCCCATATAAATGTTAAGGGTAATCACAGTAACAATTGGGAGAGTAGAAGGTAATGAAGTTTGTGGAAACAATGACATCTGGTTGAATATGAGCTCACCCCAAATCCCATGTGATTGGACTATGGAATGCTGGACAATGATGGTTTGAAAAGGATTGAGAGTGCAAGTGATGGCTTGAAGTTGTACCAAGAGACTCAACCCTTTATGGATAATGATGAATATCGAGATGAGAGGGTGGGGAGACATAGGTGGTTTGGTGAATCTCACAGAACATAAAATCAGAAGAAAGTACATGCCCCTTGAGCACATTATGAGGCATGTTATATTCCTCTTCCTATTCTAGTTTCTTTTGTTGTTGAGTGGTATTAATAAATTCAATTGGTCAAGTATTTTAGGTATCTATCCAACTCGGTATCAAGTGACCATTTGGATGGGAAAATCAAGGAAGGGTTTGGGTCTACAACTTATGAGAAAAAGAAGTAGAAACCCTCTTTTGAATCCTGGCAGCAAAGGCATTTTTTTAGTACTACACAAACTTCAATACTTCATCAGTATCAATAGTTTCAGTTGATGACTCTGAGGTAATATGAGGAACAAGTCATATACGATATTAAAGTTTATTTCTTTTCTTTCAACTTTCGGAACCTTGAGACCGGATGGCTGATTCCCGTCCGAAAAGAACAACAAATACTATCAAGGGAAACATGAATCCCAATAGGAGATCCCTCTCCAAATTTTCACTCTGGATTGATCATCCATGTTTTTGTAGCATCGATATCAACAAGAAGGAACAATTCCAAAGTGGAATTTAGGGGACAAAGGAGGAGGTTGAAGTAGGAGGCACGGGGCCTCTTCCAGGTGGAATATGGGTTATGAGCATTCAAATTATTTAACCAAATATGAAAGGGAAGCCATGGTAGTTGAAAACTTATTTCACTCAAGGATCTCTGAGTCTATCAAATCTTAGGTGGAGGAATTGTATGGAAAAGTGAAGGAAAAGAGGAGGGTACTATCGGGAGAATAGAACCAAAAATAAATGGAAATGGGTCCTTGACCCTAGCTTCTCAAGGACGTGGGAGACAAAGTTTTTTTGAATTATGGAGGTGTATTGGATGTTGAAATAAATGATATCACAAGTCCCGGAGGAATGTAGCATTCCTCAACAAGACATTCTGCATAGAATTTCACTGTCAGAAGGTAAATTTGAAGTTGTGTTTCAGGTTGTATTTGGGATTCGAATTGAGATTTATCAGGTTCATGAAGAGAAGGGGGATACAAGACAAAAATAAGACTATAATGACTCTATTAGTACCTAAAACAACCCAATCCACATTGAGGAACACCCACACAACTCTGGAGGAAGACAAGGTGGTCAACAAATCAGTGGACCAACCCCTGGAATATAATGATCCCTCCCTTTCTGTCTAAAGTAGTTAACTCTTTAAATGTTACCACTATGATGCAGTGCATGAAAAAATTTCCTTTTATCCCCTTCTTATTTCCTAAATCAATGGCCATGATATGTGGAGAAGCACAACACAAACCTACAATAGATATTGGCAAGGGCCAAGAAGCTATAGAGATCTAGATTGTTGTAGGGGTACACCAATATATGATTACTTGGATTTGTGTTGGATCCATATGTACTCCATACTGATCTAGAATGTATCCCATGTACTATATTTTTGATATACCAAAAGAACACTTATCTAAGTTTGCATACATGTTGTGGTGGAATAGAGTGATAAGAACTTGTTGAATATGTTCCATGTGTTCCTCCCATGACATACTAAATATGGGGATATTGTCTAGCTACAACCACAAAGGAATTAGTGAAGGTTATGTTAGAAATAAAGATATGTGCTCATTTTTCCATAGACAATATAGCAATATTGTCACCCAACCATAGTCACGAAACCACCCCTGAGCACCTTTAACCTTGACAGACATAATAATTCTGGAAGCAAACCTTAAAAAAAATAGCCAACCAAGATATTGTATATCTCTCCAATACTAGCATACCAAGCAAAGAATCCAAACCATAACCAAGGAAGAAAGTCCAAACCATAACCAAGTAGAAATTCCATCCATAACCAAAATCCAAAATTCCATTTGTAGTATCTGCAACTACACTCCCTCTCCAAAACTTGTGCACTAGTCTGTGTGAGTGATCTAGGTGGATATTGGTGGCCACCCACCTCTTCCAACTGACTCCTCTTGACAGTTTTTAGTTCAACACGTTCTTATGTACTTCTTTGTAAATGTGGGTTCTACACTTCTGGGGATATTTGAAGCCCTACACATCTTCCATGTGGAGACTAGTGGCCTCCCACCTAATCCAACTGGCTTATTTTGGAAGTTTTCATGTTAGCACATATTTTTGTACTTCTAGGGCCATTTTGGGGCCCTAAAAAATGATTTTTTTGCTTGCCACATTCAAATTGTAGTCATATTCAAATTTTGATGGCATAATCTGTATTTCTCAAAAAGACCTTTCCAACAGGCTATCACGTGCCTAAAATGGAGGTCGTATACAAAAGTTATGACCCCAAGAATTTGAGGTACCAACGGTTTATCTCCTAGGGTTAGGTTTTTGGATGTCTAGGGTTTTGGAATTCATGAGTAATGTTAAAAAGGCCTCTGGAGCCTCATTGTAATCATTCTTCTCATATAGATGTGCGTAGCAGCCACATCTCTTCTCAGAGATAACTACCACCATTCATGCAAGTTGTTTTAGTTCTGCAGTTTTACAGTTTCAACCTATTTCATTTATTCAATAAACGTTATTGTTCATTGGATATCTGTTGCTTTTCTCCATATCTCTTTGTTATTGTATTCAGTCTGCTAGTTAGTTTGTTGCGTTCATAAATCTGGATCAGTGGTATCCAAGCGGTCTACTCTTCATTTATTATTCTTCATGCATGTCCCCAACAAGATCCGGGTACAAGAAGTTGGGACTCAAACCAATCGAGCCTTTGCAAGATCGGTCACGCTGAGCCCGACAAAAACCCATGGGGGATGAAAATAAATATGATGGAGAAGGAGATCCTTTTAAAAAAATTCTCGAGGAATCCCTTGCACGAAAAAGGAACAAAATGATGGAAAAATTTGCACAGATCCTTCGACGGTTGCCCACAGGAGAAGCATCTTCACCAAGCAGCCATGCAACCCCCTTCAAGGTATAGGCAAATTTTGATATTGCATTATTTGAAGGATTGATAGATGCATATGTTGTAGATAAATGAATGAATCTGCTCAAAGGGTATTTTTCGGTCCACAATTTTTTCGATAGGGAAAAGATTACTTTTGCACTACTCAAGGTCGTCCCCCATGTTACGGAATGGTGGGATACTTACTCTGAGAAAAGAGCCATAGAGGAATCTTCAATATTTGTGGTCACCCCCACACGAGATTCCTTCAAGGATGCCATTAAAGAACAATGCTACCCTGTTGGAAGCTACGAGGACCAATACACAAGATGTACCACCTTGCATCAAATAAGGGACTAGACAGAATCAGATTTCACCAATATTTTCCATACCCTATGCACCAAATTGGGTATAAAAGACTCTGAATGAAATTTGGTGCTCAAATACCGTGGTTGTTTGTATAGATACATTCAAACAAAAATGGATTTTCTAGACATCGCATCATTGGGTATGTCTTCTAGATATGTTGTCAATATCGAGCAAAAATTTAAGTAGAAGAGGCGAGAGTTTGGATCTGCATAATCCTCACACCCGAAGTAGGGAAAAGGTGGCCCCAGCCCACACAAAAAGGGACAGAGAAAATATGGCCACTCTCAGGACAACCAGTCCAAACCGCAACACAAGAAGGGGAATGAGAAGTCGAATAAGGACACAGGAAAATGGTGTGAATACCATAAAATCCCTTGGCACAACACCAAAGAATGTCGCTCCAAGAAGTCACTCGTGGTCGAGATGAAAGCTTTTGAGTTAGAGACTGATTCTGACTCTGAATCAAATCTAGAAGGAGGGAAGAATTTTATCTATGTTGAACCCAGTGCCATTGTCGCTACCACCAAAGTCCGGCCAAGCGAACCAGAAGAACCAGAGGAAGGGGAACGCCTCTTTCACTCACAGATGTGGGTAAAGGGGGCTCTACTTCATTTCATTTTCGATAGCGATAGTCAGAAGAACCTGATCTCAACAAAGGTTTTCAAGTGGTTGGACCTGCCAACGACACCACACCTATAGCCCTACATCATCGGCTGGTTTCGCCAAGGAAGAGATCTTTGTGTTAGCCAACAGTGTCATCTTCCCTACGACATCAAGCCTTTCAAATATGAGATATTGTGTGATAGTTCTCCCCTTGAAGTTTGTGATGTTCTTTTAGGACAACCATATTTGTGGAAGCGACATGTTGTGTATGATTCTAGACCCCGCAGTGTTATTATTACTTTGGGTAGAAAATTGTATATGACAACATAGGTATCACCACCTACCACTATTTCTTTAATCTCTACTAAGAAATGTAGTAAGGTCATTTCACACACTGAGAATTTTGTCTTCTTTGTGATCCGTGCTCACAATAAGCATAAGGTCACCACCACATCTGTGGACTCTACACAGAGCCTCTCTTTGCAATAGAAGAAAGTGGGCGAGATCGTGGAAGAGTATAAAGAAATCTTCTCCTCACCCACCAAGGTATCGATGCACTTCCAAGTCAAGCATCCAATTGATCTAACCCCCAGCGCACCTCATCCTAATGGAATATTCTATCATCGCTCGATGATGGAAAATGATGAAATCAAGTGTCATATCCAAGAGTTGCTTCAAAAGTGGCACATCAGACCCAACTCCTCCCCTTGCGGAAGTCTAATTGTACTGGTGCAAATGAAATATGGGACCTGGAGGCTTTGCATTGATTACATAGCATTAAAAAAATCATAGTCAGGAACCGGTACCCAATTCCCAGAATTGATGACCTTCTTGACCAACTCAAGGGGAAAATTTCTTCAGCAAGATTGACCTAAATTCTGGCTACCACCAGGTTCCCATCGAACCAACTAATGTATGGAAGACAACTTTCAAATCTAAAAAAGGTCTCTTCAAATGGATGGTCATTCCCTTTGGCTTAACAAATGAACCAACCACTTTCATGAGGTTGATGGATGATGTATTGAGACCCTTCACCAACTCTTTTGTGGTGGTATATTTGGATGACATCCTCATCTTTAGCAGAACTTGGGAGGAGCACATGAAGCATATTCATCGGGTTTTGAGCACTCTGCGGAAGCACAAGCTATATGCCAACTTGGAAAAATGCTCCTTTGGCATGAAAAGGGTCCAATACTTGGGCTACATTGTCGATGAGCATGTGGTACATGTTGATCTAACTAAGATCCAAGTCATCCATGACTGGCCATCCCCAACCACACTAACCGAGCTTCAAAGCTTCTTGGGACTGGCCAACTTCTACCGACGGTTCATGTTGGGATTCTCCCATATTGCATGGGCCCTCAACCAAGTGACCAAGGGTGGTGGTAGTGAAAATTTCACGTGGAAGAAGGAACAAAAATGAGAATTTGATGATCTGAAGCATCACTTGTCCTCAACTCCAATACTCTCCTTACCCTATCTGCAACAACTGTTCGAGATTGATATTGATGCATTTGAATATGTTGTAAGCGCAATTCTCACTCAGCATGGTCATCCAGTATCATACCATAGTGAGAAAATCTCATATATTATTCGTAAATAACCCACCTCTGACAAGGAAATGTATTCCATTGTACAAGCCCGTCATTAATGAAAACATTACATTCAAGGAAAGGAGACAATCATCCACACTGATCACAATCCTCTGCAGTTCATACAGACACAGGGGAAGTTTCAGAATGACTACCATCAGAAGTGTTCCACCTCCCTACAACAATTCCATCTCAACATCAAGTATAAGACAGGGAGCACAAATCATGTCCCTGACTGCCTCAGTCGACCTCTCGTGACTACACTCACCACCATGCTCCATTCCTGTGGACATGAGGCATCTAAGTGGCCGCAACTTTATCAACAAGATCCAGACTTCACCACCACCTATAAGCTCTTGGGTACAGGTGTGAATGTCACCGATTTTCACATTCAGGATGGACTGTTATGCCATCTAGGCCATCTCTTTGTTCCTGCAAGAAAGTGTGCAAATATTATTTGAGAGGGTCACTACAGTCGGATCGAAAGACATTTTTATGTGGAAAAAACTGTGGTTGTTCTACATAAACATTTTTATTGGCCAAAACTTCGACATGACATCAGCAAGTATATCAAATATTACACAACCTATTCCATTTCCAATCCAACAATCAAGAATCAAGGCTTATACACCCCTCTTCCTACTCCTGAGAGGCCTTGGGAATCCATCTTGATGGATTACATGTTTGGCCTTTCATCCACCAAGCAAGGAAATGATTGTGTATTTGTGGTAGTTGATTTGTTTTCGAGGATGGCCATCCTCACAGCCTGCAAGAAGAGAATCACAGCAACAAATACTACCAAGATCTTCTTTGAATGAGTGTGGGTCCATTTTGGGATACCACAAACGATCATCTCCGATTGGGAGAGAAGGTTCCTCAACACATTTTAGTTGAGTCTCTAGTCACTGTTGGATACCAAGCTCACTAAATCCACTGCTTTCCACCCCCAAACCGATGTCCAAACAAAGGTCGCCAATCGGATGATTGTGCACATCCTGCACATGTACAAATCTAAACATATGCATGCATGGGATGAGAGTCTTCCCTATGTTCAACACAGCTACAACATGTTACATGGATCTCCATAGATCCACTGGCCATAGCCCATTTCAGGTGGGGTTGGGATTCCAGCCCTTAGGTCCCATTGATGTTGCATTACTTCTTGCAATCACACAGGGATAATATTCCCATGTTCAGTCTGAGGCCAAAAAAGCCACAAGATTCATTGAGAGGATTCAACACATCCGCCAACAGGTTCATGAGATTTTGAATAAATCCAATGCTAAGTACAAGCATCGTCATGATCAAAAAAGGGTACTGCACCAATTTAAGGTGGGAGACAAGGTCTGGTTACATTTGTAGAAATATCTCTTTACACGGTCCCATCGGAAGCTCTGTCCACTTCATTATGGTCCTTACACTATCACCAAGTCTATGGGTAGCAATGATTTTGAGCTCAACACTCCACCCTTCCTTAGCTTTCACCCAATTTTCAATGTGGACCTCCTTCGACCATATTTTCCACCATTATTGGACACTCAGAGATCGCAGAATAGATGACACCAACAAATCTCAACCATGACTATATGGAACAAAAATCCACTGATTAGATAGTGGCCACACAGGTCAAGGGCACCTCGCCAACAGAGGATCCATATTTATCAGGAAGTCAAGGAAGGGAAACTCCTACACTAAGGCAAGTGGCTCACCCTGGGTAAAATTCAGTAGAATTTTCCTCACCTGATGGGGGAACTCAACGCAATGGATATCGTTGCTTCCTAAGGGGGGAGGATTGATCCAGGTGGATATTGGTGTCCACTCACCTATTCCAACTAGCTCCTCTTAACATTTTTTAGTTCAACATGTTCTACTGTACTTCTTTGTAATTGTGGGTTCTACACTTTTGGGGCTGTCTGAATCCCTACACATATTCCAGGTGGAGACTAGTGGCCACCCACCTAATCCAACTGGATTATTTTGGAATTTTTCATGTCAACACATATTTCCGTACTTCCAGGGCCATTTAGGGTCCCTAAACAATGTTTTTTTGGATTTCCATAGTCAAATTGTAGGCAAAGTCATAGTTTGATGACATGATGTGTAGTTCTCGAAGATACCTTTCCAACAATATATCACGTGCCTAAAAGGGAGGTCGTATGCAAAAGTTACGACCCCAAGAATTTGAGGTACCAACTTACCAAGCAGGGCCCACATAATGTTTAGCGTTTCATATCCTAGGGTTAGGTTTTTGGATGTCTATGGTTTTGGAATTCATGAGTAATGTTAAAAATACCTCTGGAGCCTCATTGTAATCATTCTTCTCAGACGGATGCATGTAGTAGCCACATCTCTTCTCAGAGATAGCTACCACTATTCGATTAAGTTGTTTTCAGTTTCGTAGTTTTACAATTTCAGCCTATTTCATTTATTCAATAGAATTTATTGTTCTCTGGATATTTGTTTCTCTTGCTTCCTGGATTATTCTAGTCTCGTAAAAGTTTACACGTATAGGTTAATACCTCCCGCAGCTACCATAATATCAACACTCCCTCCTAGCTAGGGAGGTATTAAAGGAAATGGTATTGAGCACAAACAGGCCATTCAATCGGTAGCATCATCATAGCCACGTAGGATATCTCATGATCACGTAGATCAACTCACAAGCAACATCATCACTATCAATATCATCTGATAGCATCAACTGCACCATCTCTCAAAGTCATACTCCATCCGAGTAATCGGGCATGATGCTAAATAATTCACTCACTCCACAGAGTGATACAAGAAGCATTCTTCTAATTTGGACATATGTACTAGAAGAATAATTGTTCCAACAGATGTTGGAAGCCATACCATGGGCTATAAGGACTATTCTTCTAATCAAGACATACGTCCTAGAAGAATGATTTTCATGCACCATTTTCCCTCCAACCACTACTGTGAACTTAGGGAAAATGTTTGTGAACCTGGACCATTCTCCACAGGGAAAATGTATGTCCACTAGCAATCTTTCAACCTGGACCATCCTCCATAGGAAGGATGTTTGTCCACCAACAATATGTCATGCCTAGACCATTCTTCGCTTGGACAATGTCTGTCCATCAACACATTGACCATCCATCTAGCTGGAAATCATCTCCAACACTAGTGGTAGTATTCATGGTAATCAAAACAATTCCATCAATATAACACAACTATGTTTATTCATAGTAGTACACAACTACTACTTAGTGGTACATAACCATTCCTAATAGTACATGGCTACTAACCAGTGACACATATTCACTATCATTGGATCACATCCACCACAGTAGAATACAACTACTGTCCAGAGACATACAGTCTCCACAACAATCATATCATCTAATATCAACTTGCATAACAATATCATGATACAAAATGAGTCATCTGGGCCATTCATCCACTCACATCTGTGATATCTGGAAGAGCATATGCCCTCAAAAAGTAAAAACATCAACCATGGGATATCTGAACTATTCTTCCCAAGCATAGAAGAATAAATGTCCTGATTTCTGATCCTGGACCGTTCACCTAACTGGGCCATTCCTCCGGCACTAATCACAGTGAAACCTGGAGAGAATGAGTCTTCCCTAGGGAATGTTTGTCCCTGATTGTTGAACATGGAACATTCACCTAACTGGGCCAATATTATGGCACTAATCACAGTGCAACTAGGAGAGAATGATTTCACCCTAGGGAATGATTGTCTGGACCATTTCCTAATGGAAATGAATGTCCTTCAACAACCTCCTATAATGGACAATTCTTCGAAACTTCTCACAACTGTGAACTTTGAAAGAATGACTTCCTGGAGAGGCAGACCATTCTACTTGACCTCTACCTAGAGTGACTACCAAGAATAATGATTGTCCTAGGCCATTCCCCCACACTGACCATAAGGGGAATCACTATATATGGTACATCAACAATCTATCAGACCCTTTTCATTACGAAAATGATTGTCCGATCTAGACCATTTTCCGAACTGGAAAATGCCTATTCGTCAGAAATCTTGGGGCACTTTCTAGACTAGAAGGTGACTTCCCAACTTGGACCATTTTCTGAACTGGAAAATGACTACCCATAAATCAATAACATACCAGTGATCCCTCCCAACCTAGGATTAATCTCTCCCTTTTCCAATAAGGAAGTCATCTCCATGAGTACCAACTTGTCCCTTAAGCACAAAAACTTTTCATCTTGGATAGAGGCTTTACCAAAATATCTAATATCTGCTCATCTGTGGAGATATAATGGAGAACCCCTTCTCCCCTATGGACTCTACTATGGAGAAAATAATACTCGATATCAATGTGCTTCGACCTGTCATGGAACATCGAGTTCTCTGAAATCTTCACACAACTCTGATTATCACAATATATCATGGTTCAATCCAACACCTGATCAAACAATCCAGAAACCAACTTTTGAAGACACATTGATTTAGTACAAGAATCACAAGTTTCAATATACTATGCTTCTGCAATGTTGAGTGCAAAAGACTTCCATTTCCTTCTATCCCATGACATCATGGAAAAGATCAAACTGAAACATATCCAAGTAGCACGTCTTCCATCATTTTCACTCCCTGCCCAATCTAAATCGATAAATCCATGCAGTTGTATATCATAACTCAAATGTCCCACAAAGAAAATATTTGGCTGAGTATTCTCCAATTACATTAACGGTCCAATCAATTTTCGATACAGAGACGGGTCTACTGGATCAGAGTCTCTCAAATTTTTCAAATCTGTCATCATGGGATTTTTCCATGGATTTGTAATCCATCATCTTGGACTTCTGAAGAACCATTTCAATATACTTCCTTTGTCATAAGAAGTTTTCACCATGATTTTGTTGTACATGAGAGGCTCTGCACCAAGTTTGCTTGAATCCATACAAGGTCTTCTTCCATCTGCATACAAGGGTCTCTTTCTGGTATACCTCAAAACCTTGAGGTTTCTCTACATACGCTTCTTCTTCAATTACTCTGTTGAGAAGAACAATATTTATATTCATCTTATGTAAACTCCAACCCATGGATACTGCAAGAGATATAATGGCTCAGGTAGAGGTATTACAGGAACAAGCTATCATCATAGTATTCTCCCTCATTCTGGGAGAACCCTCTATCCCTGAGTCTTTCCTTGTATCTATCAATGCTTAAGTATTTTTCACAATTTCTCACATACATTGTTCTTCATCACAACTTCCTTCCATTATTTCTACTTGACTGCTTCTAGTGGATTCAAACTGGTTCAATTGGTTGTTCTAACTTTTCTCTCTTTCTTGGAATCTTCATGTTCTTCCTCATGTTTCTCTTCAATGTTGGAGTCCATGGAATCTTCTATAGATTACATGCCCTTCTTTCGTGAAGGCTCCAACTTTTTCCTTCCACCATAGGAACATAATGTAGATCGAAAACCAAGGAAAGTCAAGGATTATTTTCGAACAATACTTCTTCTAGAGTCAAGTTGAACACGTGTTTCTTATCATGGTTTCTACTTCCAATGAATAACATGGACAGATACTTCATGGTATTCACATATTCTTCAATGGATTATATCATTGGGGATTATCTCCCTCCTAATCCTAGCTTCATGCATGAATGAGAAATATGCATAATCTTCTTTTGGAATTCTATGATCATCTCTATCCATATAAGAGAGTTTGTGCTTTTGTCTGCTAAATCTCTCTTTGCTTTCTGCAAAGTGTCACAAGCATGTTCTGGTTTCCTTTTTGATTCCTAACTCCCTTCGATTCGGACTCCTATGTGTCTCTTTAAGTATGTTTCTATATGTCTTGATTGTTTCCCATCTAGAAGATGTGTCATCCTTATAAAATTATTCTATGATAACTTCTGCAAGTATTATTCATCAAAAAGGTACCTTCCCAGAACAAAAAACAACAAGAGAAAACAAGAAATATCTATCTAGAGGAGACGTTAGTTCATTTTGCGAATAAACATCTATATCAATAGTATTCATGTGCATTCAAATATTCATTACACCTAGCAATAATAGAATCTTTCAAATATTGATTTCACAATTTGTAATGTAGCAACTATCACCCTTGATATATATATATATATATATATATATATATATATATATATATATATATATTAACAATTTAATCAAACCTAGAACTTGAAGCCTCACTTGCTATGAAAGATGTGATAGTTCTTTTGAATGCGTTGAATCCAAGATTATAGCTTGGAAAAGATATCTAGTACTTTCCCTGTAAGCACACTCATGTTTTTCTAGATGATTTAACTTAGATAACATATACAAGTGCATACCTTTGAAACCTTGTAGTATCGTCCAACTTGTCTTCCAACCTGAAACTAGATACCATCTTGACAAGAAGAGATTAGAAACTCAATCAGAAGATTCAATGATTAGAACAACCTAGAAAATATTAAATTTCAACTTTGACCACAAAACCAATTTGACCAGAAGTCAACCTTTGACTTTGAATTTGACTTTGAACATTCAACCTTTGAACTTGACCAGTCAAACTTTGACTTTGAACAAAAATTTAAACCTGACGTTTTTCTAGCTAAGAGTACCAAGAGGTGCGCTAGGATAGGGAAAACTAGGATGTCAAGGAATTAGGTAAAATACTTCGCCAGAAGTTCCCAAACAGAAGGGTTAGGGTTTGTTGCAGCTGCATAATTAGAAAACCTAGTTGCAGTTGTAACTTGTGCCACAACGAGCTTAACAAAGAACTGCTACACTATCTTACAGTGGTTAGACTGTCTTGAAGGTGGTGTGGGCCCATACCTTGTTATAAATATAGAGATGTGCTCATTTTTCCATATACAATATAGCAATATTGTCACCAAACCATAGGCACAAAGCCACCCCCAAGCACCTTTAACCTTGACAGACAGAATAATTCCAAAAGAAAACATTAAAACCAATAGCCAACCAATATAGTGTATATCTTTCCAAGTCTAGTGTACCAAGCAAAGAATCCAAACCATAACCAAGGTAGAAATTCCAAACCATAACCAATTAGAAATTCCATCCATAATCAAAATCCAAAATTCCAGTTGCAGTAGTTGCAACTGCACTCCCTCTCCAAAACTTCCACACCATTAGTCTATGTGAGTTGTGAGAGTGTATGTGACAAATGAGCTCTAGCGCCCTCTATTTATACTGCTCCATCTCATTTGACTGGGCCGACTTCTCTTCCTGGAGGCTAATAACTCAATATTGAATATTCTCTTGAGCCAACTTGTCTTCTAGGGTTATTATCCAACATTTTAGGGTTTCTCTTTATTCCTGAAATATTCTAGTCTCGTCAAAGGTTACATGTAGAGGGTAATACCCCCCCGCAGCTACCATAATATCAACAGGTTATAGGATGCCATCCATCATCTTCATGAATATTGAGGACATGTTAGTTAAGATAAAAGGTATAACCAACCATTTGGACATTTCTTCCTTGTATTTAAGCAATGTCTTCCATATATTATATGATTTGACTGAAACCTAGTAGTACCCTAATTTGAGATAAATTTGATGAAGAATTTTGCACTTTTTATCTAATCTAGCAAGTCTTTGATCCAAGTGATGGTGTGCTTATTTCTCACTATAAACTTGTTTATGCCTCTATAATCAATACAAATATTCCATAAGCCATCCCTTTTTAAGGTGAATCGTTGGGTCGATTGTGGCCTTTCTTGATCAATTCATAGCTCTACCACTTAATCTCTTAATTTTTCAAGATAAAATTTATGTACACAGGGTCGTTGGATAGAAGTGTTCCTAGTATTAAGTCGATTTTGTTCTTTACTTGAGATTCTAATGATTCCCTTGTGGGAGATGCAAAGATGTATTGGGAGTATTCCATCAATGAAACTACTTATCCTTTTTTCTTTACTTCAGTACTTACAATATCCTAGATAGTTGCAACAATCTTCTTTTCTCCATGGGATCTGATAATAAAGAGCATTCTTGGGAATCAAATCTATGCACTACTTATCACTAATCAAGGATATTACAATTGAGGGTTCCACCTAATGAATCATGTAGAGTTGATATGCATAGGTGATGATGATAGTGTTTGGGGTCTACATTGATACATAATGTGTCGCTTACACACATGTATGGTTGGCCAAGAAAAACATCACAAACTTAAAGGTGCAGAACATTGCAAAGCACCTTGTCTTTGAAAGACTTAATGTTGTATGGAAGAGGACATTATTTCCTAAAATTCAAGATTCTTCCCCAACTGAATCAATTGATATTGTTTTTTAAATGGTTGAGGGCTGGGTGTCATTGGAAATTTTAATATTTTCACAACTTCTACAAAAATCAAATTCTTTTGGTCTCTATTTTCGATGATGAAGTACAAGGTTTCTCCCTTCACCCACATCTATGAGTGAAAGAGACGCTCTATGTCTTATCACTCCTTGGTATCTTCTGGTCACACCTATGAAGTGGAAATGGTGATGTGGGGATTGACTTCCATAATTTTCTTCACATGATTATGGTTCCACAATGGTGCCATCTATAATGGTGCAAGGGTCTACATATCCAATATTAAATGATTTCAGGCCTAACACTCCTATATTGAGTTCCATTTTCTCCTCTATATATCACACCACTTTCCTATTTCTCTCTTTTTTGGTTTTCCATCTACAATGGCCTTTTTTCATGAGAAGATTATGTTGTTTATTTTGTTGTTGGGTTTCCTTAGCTTGCCATGTTTTCATAGAAGTTGGAAATTCCCTTATCCTTGTTTGTTGATAGATTTTTTGTAAAACTATAATCCTTTCCCTTTTTCTTCAACCTCTCTTCAAATTTGAACACATATTTGTAGGCTTCTCCTAGATATTTTATATCCAAAAACTAAATAACCATTTGGATACCGATGTATATTGTGGTGTTACTTCACAAATAAATTCCGATATGAACCTCAGATGCTAACTTTTTTGGAATGTGTATATGTATTCCCACTTAGATTGGACTCAACCTTGACAAAGTTGTGTCCACTTATTGTATTAGTAATCATAATCTCCTACAATAAGGTATTGCTCCTTGAGGCCATCCATGAAACCGCCCTGAATAGGGCATGTGCTTTCAATCATAGGTTTTCTCTGATTGTCTCCTACTCTAGCTTGTTAAAAATGGTTGTGCCACAAATTTTTGACATGGGGAACCACTTTTAATAGGTAAAAGGTAATATTCTCTTTATCTTAAAAATTGTTGATAAAAAAATATGCTTCTCATTGATTGAGCCACTTTCCTATAATGTCTATGTCTATATTTCCCTTAAATAAGGAAACGTCTAGATCAACTTGTACCTTGAATGGTATATACTCACTAAAAGGACAAGGATGGCTAGATGAATATGGATTCATGACTATGGGGATATGCTACAAAACCCGCAAAAATTTATCTAACATATTTTCTTCCTCATACTTGAGGTCTCCTTGATATAACAACTTAATGGGATCTCCTACTTGAGAGTCTTCTTTCTCTTCCCCCATATGGGGTCATTTGATATGTCATCAAGGAGCATAGTCTAACAAGCCTCATTTATATAAAGCAAGCTTCCTCTATCATAAACTTGTGAGAGGGGACATGCACCAAGGAGAATAAGGTTTTAATACCACTAATCTATATTATGGATGTGTTAAAATAGGGAAATGTCACTAGTCAAATTTCAAGGAATTTATGATGGTTTCCATTGCATTAAGGTCCATAGTTCCAACAACAATCATCGATTTAGTGCTTTCAATAATAATGTTATCTCTTTATATCATCATTCACTTATGGAGTCTCTTCTTTAGCACCTTCTATCATTTATTGAAGGAGAAATCCTTTAATATCATTGATGGGTCATCATAAAATATTGAGGCAACTCATTCAGTAATATTTGAAACCATGAATCTTCAAAACCTTCTTCAATTCCACCAACTTGTCCCATGCTTGGGTCGATGTTTTCTTTGGGCTCTTTGGCTAGTGCTTGGGCTTGATGAGGTTTGTTTCAACTCCTAAGTGGCACCAGGATGATTTTTTCTAACATTTTAGGTGTATGTTGGGTTATCTCTCTTATACCCTACTTCTATCTCATCAATGTATATATGCTATGTGTCCCTTCTTGTGTTGCTCAAATTACCAGTTTGTTGTTCTATGGTGCCTTTTGTCTTAGTTGAAATTACTTTGGTAGTGGAAATGTGTGTTTGACCAATAGTGGAAGATTGTTTCTTATCCATGGGATCCACACCCTTTGGGATTTCATATAGTAAATTTTTGAGGGAATGTTTCTTTTCTACAACATTCTTATTTCATGTCAACAATTCTTCGAAGTCCAAATTTATCTGGTGAACCTCCTCCTCGGGGAAGTCCTCATGGAAATAAGGCCAAGTTACGCCTTGCAAATATGATCTACTATCTTCTTTAAAGGATTATGTTTCTTAAAATCCCTAATTTAAAATTTGTAAAATGCAATCACATGCCTCCATCTGAGTGTGACCATAATTCAAGAGACTATATGCCCCAATAGTGATAGGGTATGTCGAGGATGATTTTTTTTTCTTACTTTTTAGGATCAATTTCACCCTAAGTTGGGCTATTTGATAATTTATTTCTCTCTATACCAATCTCTCTAGTACATAAACCAACAATAAATGGGGGACCTAATGCACCTATATATTTTGATATAATTGGTAATTTATTTTACATACCAGAGACCAATGGGTTCCATAAACTTTATATATTCCTCAAAAAACCTAGAACAAGGCCTACCAAATACGATTTAGTATAGTGCTTCCTATAAGTTGTCACACATAAATTATTATTTTCAAGTGTACTTATTCTTCCATTGATCTTGACAACAAACTTGCATAGACGGTTTGGATGGGTTACATGACCAACCCATTCCTAAGGAAGCATTGAGTGTGCAGATTTTATCCATCAAATAAGATGTCATGTAAAATTCTAGCAATTAATTAGCACGTGTTTTGTGAACCTTCTAGATAGCAAAGGCCATGTTGCTTGAAATTATATATGCCCAATTGAAAATTAATCCTTCATAGGTTCCTGGTGCATTACGGACACATGAGATTTTGTTGACGGGCGTAAGTGACACACCGTCAACTGGAAGAATAGATCCAAACTGGGGTTGTATAATTAACCCAAGTCGTTTGGTGTGATCTATTCAGACAGGTTTAATGGCTTCATTAGCCAACTAGGGTCCTAAAACAAAGAAATAAACTACTCTAAAGCTAAAACTACAATACTATATATGTGAATCTAACTATTTACAAGTGTTTCAAAAATGTAAATATAAATATGCGATTATGAACATAGTGTTTACAAATTACAAGTTTATGATGAATGCCTTGCGAAATCAATGTTTGGTAATTGTTTTCGAAAGTAGATAAAGAAAGCACATATTTCTATATTTTATGTTTTATAATCTAAGATCTAAGAACTTAAAAAGAATGCTAATAAAACATAATCTGGAACAAGGATAGAGTAATGGTCACAAACAATTTAAATTTTCTTGTCTCACTAATAAAATAGACTAATAACAAAAATTAAATGCAAATGAAGCTAACCTGAAATTAATCTCATGCAGTGTCTATGTCTATGTGTGATCCAAACCTCCAGCTACCTTGTCTGTGAGAGAAATCTGCAATAGACTTGTACTAACATCTCTTGAATACACTCAAGGTGTTTATTGATAGCTAGGGTATAAGAACAAAGTAACAAAAATGTAGATATAGTGATCTTGCGATTATGAATGATTATAATAAAAGAAACTTTAATATGAAACATTCATTGAATACATCAACTAAACATCAAGGATAAATCATGATATTAAAGTTGAAATGATGATCACATATATAATATATGAAACAACAAATTATAGACAAAATTTAAAGCACTGAATAAAATGGAACATTATATGTCATTGAGGCTAAAGCTATGCAACATATTAATATTCCAAAATATAAGAGACAAAACATAAATGAAACAACTTCACATTGGTCTAAATTTGAAACGCAAACAGCTTGTCCATCAAGTTATGATTATCATGTGTCCATAATCTGTTCCAAGCAAAGGTGTCTTTCACTAACAAAGTGAATAGTATTTAAAGTATCATCAGATCCACATACTCATATCTCACAGGATAGAGATGGATCCCTCAACATTAAGTAAAATTACAAAAATAGTGGATTTGGAAACCACTTATAACAGAGTTGGTTTCATAAAAAATAGATCAAAGTTTCTATAAAACATGAAGAAAAAGAAACTATTAATCACTTGTGTATAATTGAAATATATTTCTTCCCAGTAATCAACAACAACATCTCCAATTTCCTAAAAGAAACAAAACAATTAATCATAACTAATTACTATTTTTTGTAAAAATAGACTTGGCTACAGAATTGAAGATTCTATATCCATTCTTAATTTTAGTAAATCAAATCAACCTTCAAATCGATTTATTTTGAATTAGATAAAAGAGATAAAACAAAAAATATAATCAAATTGTTTACCATTAAAAGTTAACTAAAGTGGGGTCAGGTAGTTCAGAATTTATTATCGCCTTGACATTGGTTGCATTTTTTATAACTATGTTTTCGGATTTCTTGATACATTTAGGCTTCCTTTCTGCATGCACCTTGAGGTCAAGGTTTTCTTGCCTCAAGAAATCATTCTGAGAAGTAAGAGTCCTGATTCGGGCTTGTAGGATAGGAATGTCATTGTAATAGTGCTCAATCCAAATGTAACAGTCATCACAGTGGACAAGAGAGGTGGCAGATTGATGAAGTATGTAGTCGACCAGGGGTGCATTAGTCTTATATTTTGTTTGCTTAAAATCATGCCTAATACTAGAGAACCATTCTTTGCCTTGAAGGCATGGTGGAAAATTTGTCACGAATTCATAAGGTTCAGTAGGACCGATAACTTCTCTCTTGGAACCCTGCAGTTCTGGATCTTCCTGAACTAGAAAATCCTCTATCTCTGGATCCGAGCCCTCATCAATCTCGATTGGATTGATTGAGCTCAGATGAGGATCCTTTATGTTCCTTAGTTGCCTCGATATTAAGCGACTGATCTTCTTACCCTTGAAATTTGACTCAGTGCACTGTTGATTCCTTTCTCTATAGTGTTTCTTAAAATCAGTATTAACACTAGCATCATTCACATGTGCAAGAGGGTTATTTGCCTTTAATCCTTCAGTCTCTTGCTCGGGAAAAAATGAAGGTGGGAACTTACACAACGTCCCTTTGTCTAGAGTTTGTTTTTCGGTAAACTCTGGTTCACTAATTGAAATATCGACCTGGTCTTTAACCACTGCCTTATCTAGGCTAGCGTTTTCTGTTAAATGAGGGTTTACTGTAAGATCAGTCTGAGAGAAACCATTTCTTATTAAAAATACTTATCAATATCACCTATGGTTGATAAATGATGCATCAACAATATATTAACCAATCTGTGGTGGAACAATCTTGAATCAATACCTTGTCATTTATATCTTTTGGACATTTTATAGAGACTTCTCAACAAATAAAATGGCATATCCAAATCGAAACTAATGAAATTCATGAGTAAATGGATATGGCAGAGGAAGATCAATCTGTATCGACCTTCTCATGTCATGAATTGCTTGAGAATTAACAACAAATTGTGCCATCTAAGTTTTACACAACAGTTGATCTTTCAAGATGTCATAAACAGACTCCACGGGACTCCTTCAATTTCGGCATTTTTGAACCATTTTCACCATTTTATGGAAGCCCTATTGCCTTGCTCACAAACTCCTCGGTCAATTCTAATTGTGTGTTCCCAATTTTAGCTCTACAACCACCGAAGGTCTGCACGAAAACTCTAGCCACATAAAGATTATAACCTTCAAATTTCTTAAGGAAAACATACCAGCCATGGATTTTTAATTCCTCAATCGCATCGTCATGAGAAATTAAAGCGTGGCATCCATTTGGCTCCAACCGTATGACAGGTGCCATGAAAAATGTAACCAAAATGCAACAGGGGTTACTCTAGATAGTTTTAGGTTCGAATCGTGTGAGAAGCAGAAACAATTCTGAATGGAAAGTGGAGTCATAAAAATAACATAGCCTGTGTGTTATCATAACTCGAATAGTGGGAGTAAAAACCATGGGTTTGATTTTAATCTTTACCATCCCTTGTGATGAGAGCCAAATACACAGAGTACCGAAACCCTATGCATGTAATGAAAGGCTTATTAATATGTTAAGCCAGTAAGGTGAGGTGAGGGCGTGAGTACAGAAAGTGGGTATTCATTTGTATGATTGTTGGTACGACCATTGAATTCATGACAGGACTATCAAAAATAATAAAGGCTATTCACAAATTGAAAACTATCAAACCATTGAAACAATAATCGTATTAGCACAAAACAAAATGGGTCTAACAACCATTTTATAAGATTTGTATTTCTATTTCATATGAATGGTTTGTTGAACCATATACCTAAGGCAGAAAATTATTAAAACAACAAGCCAAGTTTTATGTTTAATTCATGCTTGCAGTCATGAATTAAAGATAAAACAATCGAAAATCGAAATAGTAAAATTAATGAAGTAGGCTTTAACCCAGTCAGTCATAATAAACTCAGAAAAGTGTTTATAGACGGGTTGATGGCAGATACAGAAAAATGCAAATTCTTTCATTCGTGTACAAAATAAAAAACGATATATTGTTTCCAACAATGGCGACGTACTGGGCGAAGCGATTATCTCTACATCACAGAAATTTCATGTTAGGATGAATCAGAAAAATGAATATTTGAGAAACAATTGACAACAAATCAAGCATTCAGATCAAAACTCAATAAATAACATAGTCCATCATCATATGTGTTTCTGTCAAAAATGTAATCTGGTATCAAATCTAGATTACGAGTGAAACGATGTTTTAGGCAACCACCTCTGATACTGTTGACAGGGTCACTGCTGCCAGCAAGCGTCCATAGCCTCGACAGGCATGCCATTTAACCCACTCTAACACCTCTATCATGTCCAAGAGTCGTACATCCATTATAAAGAACATATTTACTTTTGATCAATTCCAAAAGGACATACCTGATAATTTTCTTAAACCCAACATTGCTTTGCTGCCAGCAGGCCTGTTCAGTACCCCGATGAAGTTACCTTGGTATCATGCATGTATTTACCCGTTGCCTGCAGACCTATTCAGTGTCTCGGTGGGTTTGCAAAAACTTCCCACACCTTGCGGTGCTTTCAACTCTCTAGAATTAATTTACAAATTTGCAGAAACTTTATGATATTCAAGAGAGCGGGGTGATACAGAAAATTTGATATTTTGAAAACAAAATCGGATATTATATAATTCATCTTCTCATTTAATGATATTTACCATGATTTGAACACTTAGATTTCTGTTAAGAAACCATATCAAGGACAGGAAGGTATAATTGAGTTGTTTTCTCAAAAAACAAGGACAACATTAAGAGTTTTATTAATGATAATCATATCCTCTTGAGATTTTGAAAAGAAACCAACAACATTGTTTTGAGCAAGAATTTTCTTCTGTTGATCTGATCTTTAGCATTTACAGCACCAGTGATTTGAAAAGTCATCAGTTGTTGCTCTTGGATAAAAATTCTGATTTTCCTTCCACAAATGAAATGGTGACACAGGTATAATTATTCAGAAACAAATAAAAAACAAGCAAAATCAAAAGAACCAAAATTTAAAAAAAAAATGAAAAAAAAATAAAAACAAAAAAAACAAAAACAAAAACAAAAATATGTACAAAGAGGTGGATCTGGAATCATCAGGTGCAATACTTTTTGAGAGCTTGACCATTCACTGGGAAAGTGTCTGGTTGTCCCTCCAAATTTTGTAGGCGGAAAGAGCTGGGACCTAATTTTTCAGAAATTACAAACGGTCCCAACCACAGATTCTGGAACTTGGTGTGTTCCCCTTTTCTCTCGTGAGATTTGTCCCACTTGAGAACCAAATCTCTGACATCGAAATTCCTATCTGAAGAAGAATTTGAATCAAACTAGCTTTTTACAATTTGTTGATGTTGATCCAGCTTCTGTTTTGCTTGTGCCCTTACTTCCTCCAATTTTAACAAGGCATTAATTCGACATTCTAGGGGAGGGAACTCCTCTTCTTGAACTTCCTACGATAATTGCAGAGAAGGAAGTATAACATGTGGAGGGAGAATTGTCTCTCTTCCATAGATGAGAAAGAAAGGGGAATTACCAACAGAGGCTTTCGGTGTCACCCTATCAGCCCAAAGTGCACTATACAGTGCATTGTGCCAGTTCTTATGATTCTTTGAAACTGTCCTCTTAATTATATTGATTAATTTTTTGTTTTTTGATTCTAATCAACCATTTCCTTGAGGGTAGTAGCTAGCAGAATATTTCAGTTTAACCCCTTTTTCCAAGGCAAAGACGTTCATATCGAGGGATGAAAAGTTAGAAGCGTTATCAAATACCAAACATTCGGGAATGTCGAATCAAGTGATGATATGAGAGTTGAGGAAAGATACTACCTGATTTGTGTTCACCACTTTCAAAGGTGCAAATTCGGACCTCTGGTAAAATAATCTGTTGTTGTAGTGATATACTTGTGCTGCTGTGAAGAAGAAGGTTTAATTGGTCCTATGATGTCAAGACCCCATTGCTAAAAAGGGGAATCTACAGTGACAGGTTGCAAAGGAAATGTTGCCTTTTTCACCCGTCCTGCAGCCTTCTGGCAGATTATGCATTTATGACACAACGCACGGGCATATCTAAACAAAGTGGGCCAATAGTACCCATCTCTTAACACTTTGTGAGCAGTGGTGTCTCCACTAAAGTGGCCACTAGCTTCACCTGCATGAAGTTCAGATAGTACTTTCTTTGCTTCTTCCTTTTCTAAACAACGCATAAGAACACCATCAAAGTTCTTTCGAAATAATACATCATTGATTAACTGGAAAGATGCAGATTTTAACCTGAGTGCTCTTCTATTTTTAGGATCAAGATAACGAGGAGCAGATCCAAGTGTCAAATAAAATTTAATGGAATTGGAAGAAACTTGTGCACATCTGATTTGTTTTTCTTTATGATGATTTACAATTGAGGTGTTGACTTGACTTTCCTATTCTTTAACTGAATCGGCCATTAATTTACACAGGCCTTGACCTCTAACATTCTGTGCAAGGGTTATTTCGAGGTCATATTCCTATAACGAAGTCATCCAATTTTCTTTTTTCTCACCCAGTTCTTTTTGTACTAACAGGTTTTTCACTGCTAGGTAAGGAACAATAACCTTGGTTCTGGATTTCAGCAGGTATGATCGGAAGTGTTTCACTGCTTTAAAAACAACATATGCACGTTGATCTATTGTTGGGTAGTTAATCTCTGCTCCTTTGAAGGATAAGCTCATGAAGGCAATGGGTATCTCATTACTTTCAGCGTTTTTCTATGTTAACACAACAACATAAGATCAGTCAGAAGCAAAGGTGTAAAGCGTGAAATCTTGAGAAAAATCAAGGCTCATCAAGGAAGGAGATTCTACTATTGATTTTCTAATGGAATCAAAAGCTTGAATTTCTTGCGGTTCCCAACAGTACAAAACATCCCTTTTAATTAAATTTTGCAATGGCCTTACCATTTCCGAGAAACTTGGGACAAATCTTCTGACGAAATTAATCTTGCCCAAAAACGACTGCATGGCGTTTTTGGAAGAGGGAGGGGAGAGTTTAGCAATAGCTTGGGTTCTTTCAGGGTCAATAATAATTATGTCTTTAGACACTATAAACCCAAGTAGTTTGCCTTGTTCTACTGCAAATACCGATTTCTTAGGGTTGAGAGATATGCCATACTTGCGACATCGTTCTAGGACAGCCCTGAGGTGAGACAAGTGATCTTTCTTGTTTTTAGAGAAGACGGTGACGTCATCAAGATAGACCACAACTGATTGGTTTATGAGGCCATGGAAATCAATGTCCATTGCTCTCTGAAAAGTGGTGTTGGCGTTAATTAGTCCAAAAGGCACCTTCATGTAGGCATAAGTGCCCCATGGGGTACAAAAAGTGGTTTTAAGTTGATCTGAGGGAGACATGAGGACTTGGTTGTATCCTGAAAATCCATATAACAAAGATAGTCTCTCGGAACTAGACACCTGTTGTAAAATTTGTTCCATTGGAGGAACGGGGTAGTTATCTTTATCAGATGCTCAGTTTAGGTTTCAAAAATCGACACAGAGTCGAATTTTGCCACTTTTCTTCCTTACATGAACTAGATTAGACACCCACTGTGTGTGCCTTACCGGGAAAATTATATTTGCAGTTAGTAATTTATTCAGTTCTTTTTTAACGGTGGGTTCTAATTTAGGGTGCATCTTCCTCAATTTCTGTTGAAAAGGATGAGTCTGGGGTTTCATGGGGATGACATGTTGTATGATGTTAGGGTCGAATGTTTTCAAGTCATCATAGGTCCAAGCAAAAATGTCTTTAAATTCTTTAAACAATTTTATGAAAGCAGGTCGTTCTTGTTCGGAGCATCCCGCTCCTAGATTAATATTTTGAGGATTGTCCTTTGTTCCTAAATTACTCGAATCATAAATCAAAGAAAAACTGTTCATTTTACAATTAATTGTCCCTCTAAATTTATCATGCAAGTCATAAAACTTCTCTAGTCTTACAATAGATCTGGGGATAGAGTTTACCAAATCAGATGTCGATTCAGAAGATCTAGGATCTGATATTACCGTGAAGTTTTGGAGGTTCTCATCGTGAGTGTCTTCATCAATGACTGCACCTTGGAAGGTGTCTTCCATATGTAGGAAGTTGATGATTTGTTGGTCATCGTCGAACACTCTCCAATTGGTGATGTTATACAGGATCGACGGCCTGAACAACAGTTCAATCGAAAATGCATTAGGAAAAAGACCTTCTGCGGGTAATAGTTTAGAAGCGACATTAGCCAATAAAAAAGCCTCTGAATTACTTAGTCTAGGAATGGAATTTATGTTAAATGCTGAAAGATTTTGCATTAAATTCCATACCTCAGTTTGGTAGCTTTTCAGATGTGGTGATAAGAAATGTATGGAGTTTCTTACCTACCTAACCACGATTTCTGAATCACCAAATACCATCATATTTTGCACGTTCATATCCAAAGATTTCCTGAGCCCTTATAGAAGTGCTTCGTACTCAGCAGTGTTATTAGTGCATTCAAACTCTAACCTGCAAGAAATACAAGTCTTATTACCTGCAGGGTCGATGAGTACACAACCTGCACCTGCTCCTTCTTTGGATTTGGATCCATCAAAGTACAATGACCAGATTTGGGTTTCGTGAGAAGTGTTTGGCATACTTGGAAAACTTGATGTCTGAGTATAGGTCATAACTTCTGATTGTTGCTCAGGATCAATGATAGGAGAAATTTAGGTCATGAAGTTACCAAAGAAGGTATTCATTCCCTGCATTTCAAATGAATTAGCAGATGCAGTGAAAGGTTTGTTTGCATCATTTAGATCTGTCACGGTGTGCTTTAGATAACATTCTTTCTTTTTCTTGATCTTGTTGGGCTGCCCATTTTCAGGTAGCCACAAATGAGATCAATCTGTTGAAAAGTAACCATGCAGTTGTTCGGACCAGTCCCTTATAAAAAACAAACCATAAAATTCAGGGATATCCACAACGATAATGTTAATTATCTGGTGAACCTTAGGATTGGAAGATAATCTAACTAGAACATTCTTAAGTTCACCAATTACTTTAACGTCTTTTCGATCAAGCTAAATGATTTTGAGATCAGAAGGTTTAACTTCTGCATTAAGTTTTTGAAAAACAGATAGAGGCATCACATTTGACGATGCATCGGAATTTACCATACAATTATGTACATTCCTATTGAAAATTTCAAAGGTTAACAAAAAAGGTGGGACATTTTTCCAGGTGTTTACAGCAGGATTCTAATGTTTTTAGTTGTTGTCCCTAAAACAATTTTACCTACATTTGCTACAGTTTTTTCAGCTAAATCCCTTTTATCTGGAGGTTCAGATGTTGTTTTAGTTGGGATCCTTTTGGCTTCTTTTGAACCAATTTATGCAATTTTCTTGCTGCTAGGATCACTATTTTTATTGTTTTCAACGATACCTTGAAGCATTTTCTGCAAAATAAGGGGGAATTTATTGATCAAATCAATTCGAAGATTCTGTAGCCAGTCTTAATTTTAGTAAATCAAATCAACCTTCAAATCAATTTATTTTGAATTAGATAACAGAGATAAAACGAAAAAGAAAATCAAAATGTTTACCATTAAAAGTTAACTAAAGAGGGGTCGGGTAGTTCAGAAATTATTATCGCCTTGACACTGGTTGCATTTTTGATAACTATGTTTCTGGATTTATTGATGCATTTAGGTTTCCTTTCTACATGCACCTTGAGGTCAGGGTTTTATTGCCTCAAGAAATCATTCTGAGCAGTAAGATTCTTGATTCGGGCTTGTAGGATAGGAATTTTAGTGTAATAGCTCTCAACCCAAATGTAACAGTCATCACAATGGATAGGGGAGGTGGTGGATTAATGAAGGACGTATTCAACCATGGGCACATCAGTCTTATATGTTGTTTGCTTCAAATCATGCCTAATACCGGAGAACCCTTCTTTGCCTTGAAGGCATGGTGGAAAATTTGTCACGAAGTCATAAGGTTCAGTAGGACCGGTAACTTCCCTCTTGGAACCCTGCAGTTCTGGATCTTCCCAAACTAGAAAAGCCTCTATCTCTAGATCCAAGCCCTCATCGATCTCGATCGGATCGATTGAGCTCAGATGAGGATCCTTTTTGTTCCTTAGTTTCCTCGATATTAAGTGACTGATCTTCTTACCCTTGAAATTTAACTCTGTGAACCGTTGATTCCTTTCTCTACAATGTTTCTTAAAATCAACATTAACACCAGCATCATTCACATGTGAAAGAGGGTTATTTCCCTTTAATCCTTCAATCTCTTGCTCGGGAAAAAATGCAGGTGGGAACTTACACAACATCCCTTCGTCTAGAGGGTTTTTGTCGGTGAACTATGGTTCACTAATTGAAATATCCACCTGATCTTTAACCATTGCCTTGTCTAGGCTAGGGTTTTCTGTTAAACGAGGGTTTACTATAATATCGGTCTGAGAGAAACCATTTATTATTAAAAATACTTCCCAACTGTCACCTATGGTTTATAAATGATGCATCAACAATATTTTAACCAATCCGTGATGGAACAGGCTTGAATCAACACCTTGTCGTTTATATCTTTTGGACATTTTATAGAGACTTCTCAACAAATAAAATGTCATATCCAAATCAAAACCATTGAAATGCATGAGTAAACAAATATGGTAGAGGAAGATCAATCTGTATTGACCTTCACATGTCACGAATTGCTTGAGAATTAACAACAAATTGTTCCATCTAGGTTTTACCAGGGAGATAGAAATACCTTTTACACAACAGTTGATCTTTCGGGATGTCATAAACAGACTCCATAGAACTCCTTCAATTCGGTCATTTTGAACCATTTTTCACCCTTTGATGGAAGCCCTATTTCCTTGCTCACAAACTCCTCGGTCAGTTCTAACTGTATGTCCCCAATTTTATCTCTACAACCATCGAAGGTCTGCGCGAAAACTCTAGCCACATGAATATTATAACCCTCAAATTTCTTAAGGAAAACATCCCAGCTATGGATTTTTAAGTCCTCAATCGCATCGTCGTGAGAAAGTAAATCCTGGCATCCATTCGGCTCCAAGCGCACAACAGGTGCCATGACAAATGTACCAAGAATACAACAGGGGTTACTCTGGATAGTTTTAGGTTCGAATCGTGTGAGCAACAGAAACAATTCTGAATGGAGAGTGGAGTCATAAAAATAACATAGCCTGTGTGTTATCATAACTCGAATAGTGGGAGTAAAAACCAGGGGTTTGATTGTAATCTTTACCATCCCTTATGATGAGAGCCAAATACACAGAGTACGGAAACCCTATGCATGTAATGAAAGGCTCATTAATATGTTAAGCCAGCAAGGTGAGGTGAGGACGCGAGTACAGCAGGTGGGTATTCATTTGTATGACTGTTGGTACGACCATTGAATTCATGACAGGACTATCAAAAATATCAAAGGCTCTTCACAAATCGAAAACTATCAAACCATTGAAACAATAATCATATTAGCACAAGAAACAATGGGTCTAACAACCATTTTGTAAGATTTGTATTTCTATTTCATATGAATGGTTTGTTGAACCATATACCTAAGGCAGAAAATTATTAAAACAACAAGCCAAGTTTTATGTTTAATTCATGCTTGTAGTCATGAATTAAATATAAAACAATCGAAAATCGAAATATTAAAATTAATGAAGTAGGCTTTAACCCAATCATTCATAATAAACTTTAAAAAGTATTTATAGACGGGTTGATGACAGATACAGAAAAATGAAAATTCTTTCAATCGTGTACAAAATCAAAAATGATGTATTGTTGCCAACAGATTCCTACAAATGAGTGAAGTTCTTGTCTCCATATATTCTACTCATCAACATCATTAGGCCCACTACTAGGATACACTGAGCTGTTTTCGAAATCTTTTATCACCATGCCACTAGTACTATATGATTTCCATCAGGTCACTCTTTCTATAAATTAGTGTATCCATCTAAGGATTCAAAATTTTATAAATTGTAGCAATGATGTTCGGTGCAAATGAGCCAATGCATCTTCCTATGTCAGAGTAAATATTTTTTTCTTGTAGATTAACTATCTTAACCAACCATTAGAATATGAAATTGGAACAAAAATAGATCTGACCCGGCTGCACCGGGCACCTACTAAAATAAAGTATGTGTGTTATGATGAAATACATTATAATTAATCAAAGGTTGTTGATAACTACAATTGATAATGGACCAACGTGAGTGGCACATTATCTAAATTATATATATATATAAATAAGTTTTTTACACAAATGTTATACATATCTTTTAATTTATGGGTAGGTATTCATTACTCATATAAATATGTTAATTTTTTTTGAATGAGTGCGGAGGTTAACAATTTCTTATCTTTATCATTCAAAAAACAAATGGCAACATAAACATGTCATTTATCAATTAATATAATATATTATAAGGTTATAAACTAAGTAATAGGACACGACCCCCAGGGCCTTCGTTTTTGTATCCCTAGGCCTTTATGTCAATATCCCTCGTGTCAGACACATACACGATAGGACACGTGTCCAGACACAATTGAGGCACATGTTCGGCATATGTCTTATGCACAGGACACATGCCCTAATCGTGTCTCGGGTGAAGGACACATGTCGCACAAAAAGTGACACGTGGATCACTAAAAAGGTAATCCACCCCTGATTTTTCACATTTTCTTTTGTAGGTTGGAGCTCTGAGGTGTGTTGGAGTGCAAATGAAGGGTAAATTACAAATTTTAAGGGATTCCAAGATCTTTGTAGGTGGATTCTCCAACCATATTTATTGTTTTTTTCCTATAACAGTGTTTTCTTTTCCCTCATTCCACATAAATCATGGCTCAATTAGCAAGGGCATGTGGAAAAGGTCAAAGGAAAGGGAGGAAGGCCACTTTTTTTGTTTCCCCCCTCCTTCAACTTCATCTCCTTTTACCCGTCTTCCATTTTTTGCAAGTGCAGCTTCTAATACTGGAAAAAACATTGTTGTAGCAAGACAACAAGCTCAAGAGAATAAATATCTACTGTGGAAGTATGTTACAAGACATCAAGGTCTTGGGGCCAGGTGAAGGGGAGAAGGGAATGTTCTTTGGACATGAGGTTTTTTCCATACATGGTTTAAGAGAACAAAAATGAGGATCCTCTTCCATTTGTTGGGCCAACCTTGTGTACTTGGACCATGTAAATCAATGAGTGCATCCAAATGAAAAGAAATGGAAAGAGAGGATAATGTTGGCATCGGGAAGGTGGCAACAACAAGTAGGAAAAACAAAAATGAGGATCCTCTTCCATTCTTGAGGAAGTCTTCTAGTGGATTTGGAAGTGTAACCGCAATCTATCCAACAAGAAAGAAGGAAACTAGAAGCGGTGGTCTAATGGACAAGATATTTAAACAAGAGAGGAGATATGAGGTCAATCTTACCATTGAGTTATTTTTCCATCTCAAATTCATTTCATTTAATGCTGCATGGTATCCTTTATATATTGAGATGTGTCGAGCTCTAGTTGAATGGTCTCCAACCGAGTATGTCCCTCCTAGTTTAGAGAAGCTCAGAACCACATTGTTAGTTAAGGAAAAAGAGGTGGATAAAATACTAGATCATATTAAATCATCATGGCCCTCATCCAATGTTAGTATAATTTCTGATGGATGGACAAATGCAACACACCATCCACTCATCAATTTCATGGTGCCTTCCCTGAATGGACTAATCTTCTTGAAACAAGTGGATGCTTTTGGAAAAGACGAGGATGAGCAATATATGGGTTAGTTGTTCATTAAAGTTATGGAAGATGTAGGTGTTAATTATTGTTTGAAAATTATTACAGATAATGCACCTGTTTGCAAGGTTGTTGGCATGATTGTGGAAGCTAAATATCCAAAAATATTTTGGACACCTCGCGTTGTTCATTCTTTGAATTTAGAACTTAAATATATTTCTTCATATGTGACATGGATGGGAAGTCTTATTGAGGATGCATGCCAAATCCACAAGTTTGTACAAAACCATACCAGTTCCCTAACAATCTATAAAGAATACACACATCTATCATTGTTAAAGATTGTTGATACTCGATTTTCCTTCTCATTCATTATGCTTAAGAAGTTGAGGGAGGTCAATATCACTTTTGTATCCATGCTTATTTCAGAGTTTTGGTCTTTTTGGAGAAAGACAGAACAAGCTTCTTCAAAAAAGGTCAAGGATACAATGTTAGATGATGGTTGGTGGGAGAGGGTAGATCTTACCATTAAGATCATGGACCCTATCATCTCTTTGTTTTAGTTTGTAGACACGGACCAACCCATCCTAGGAGATGTTTATGAGGGGTGGGATTCCATGATTGAGTTTGTGAATACCATTATTTTACATAATGAGTGCCCTAAGTATGGGACATCAGCAGAAACCTTATCCACCACCATACAATATATTATTATCAATAGGTGGGATAAGAATTACACACCGTTTCATTGCTTGGCTCACTCATTGAATCCCAAATATCAGAGTAACAATTGGCTCAATGGTTGGCCTTCATGTAGATTTCATCCTCACATGGATGGAAATATTTTAGATGGGAGGAAGGATGCATTTAGAAGGATGTATTAGGATAGAGCATCCCTTGATGAAGTAGAGGAGGGATTCATAGAGTTTTCCACAGGCACTAGGAGATTTGGAGGCTATGGTGTGCTCAGAGACAAGGGGGTTGAGAATCCCTATGATTAGTGGGAAACTCGTGGGGAAACTCATTTTTATGATGGTGATCCTCTTGAGGGGTCATCCTCCACACCAGTAGATGTAGATATTAGATTGGATATAGAGGAGGAGGAGGAGGAGGAGGGAGGAGAGAGCAGTGGAATTGATGTTGATTTTGATTATTCTGATATGGAGAAGGACTACTAATGATCATGAGCTATGAGATTCTTCCATCTATAGTTCTAATATCTATCCTATATTGTATTTTCCATTGGCATTCACACCTATAGTATCCATGACTCAATATCTATGTAATACATTTTGATTTTGATGACTTAATGAGAAAACTGCACCTTATGGTTCTAATTTCTCATGTGTTTTCCATTTGATCATCATTGCAGTACTAGTAAGTAGTAAGTAGTTGTATGATTCAATTTGTATCATGTAAATGTGTTCTAGTTTCTAACAAAATTTAAATCATTGTGTCTATATTTCATTTTTTTGTGTAATTATATATATACATATAAAGTGTGTCCTCCATTTTTTGTTTTCAGGGTCATCATGTCGAACACTCACATTTTTGTGTCCTCATGTCAAGTGAATTAGGTTATAAATATGAAATCAATTCACTCAAAGAAAACATGTGACAAAATGGGATTTGAATCTGAGTGGGGATGGTAATTTTTTTTCCTCACAAGCACTCAAGCTACACTCAATTGCAATTAGTACATTATATGAGACAAATATATCGTATTGTGTTCACTACAAGAAAAAGAAGTGTATACTTATGTGTGTTTCATATTGTGTATACATGTAATATATACATATATTTCATGTTTTTTAAGGACTTCATCCTTACTTGCATATTTGTGAGGCCAAGGGTTCAAAATGGATCCCTAGATTGGCAAGGAGGTATTCGTTAACCATATCCTTGGATAAGATAAGGTGCAAGGTAGATTGATTTTGGATCAACACCATCAATCTTAGAAGTCCACATTTTAATTTCCAAGGATTCTTCAATTTATGTGGTTAAAATCTAAATCTATCATTTGCAGTGAAATTTGGTCATATATATATATATATATATATATATATATATAGCATGATAAGTTTTTTTTAATGTTTGTTATGTTTGTTTTGTGAATGCTAGTAGTAGGAATTACAATATAGTAGTAGGAATTACAATATAATGGATATAATGGATGATGACAATTTTAAGTTTCATGTTTTTAACTTTCATTTTATTAAACTCTTGTTTATTAAAAAACACGAGTCATAACTTGTTAGGGGCATGAATACGAAGGAAAGGAGAACATACCTTAAAGCCATAAAGTGAGGCAAACTTCAAGATGTCATGACTCATAGTATCTATGTAGCATTAAGTTGTATTTAGTGTGATGGCTCCCCTTTGAGTTTCTCGAATGTCATAAACCTTGGAGATGTTTAATTCTATTGTTAACTTTAAATTTTCTCGCATGCCCTAAAAGACCACTTAATTTATTATTTATTCCAAATGCATCACTTAATTTATTATTTATTCCAAATGCATTTTGTAATCATTGATTGTCCTCCAAATTTAATTTAACACGTGAAAAGATGGAGAGACAAAGATATATGAGAGTACAAGTATGCCAAAGCTTTGTAAAACTTAAATGAGATCTGATTTTCTTCATATGTTTGATGTATATAAGATCTAACAACATTCATGACCGCGGGAATATTCTCAAAGGATTTGAATGATGTTTGGATGAAATCTTAACTTCTTAAGATGTGAGGTATAATGTTTTATTTTGGTTGTTGATGGTTGTTTAATCATTTATACATGTTCTAATATGTTAAAAACTTGAACAAATGTTGTGTCAATTGGAGGGTTCAATACATTTCTTTTAAAACAACGCAGGTTGTAGAGTAACAAGTCCCTGCCAAGAAGGTTGTTGCGATGTAACATAATCAGTTGCACTACAAAAACACTCTGAAATGGGTATTTAAGAAGGCAAAGTTTGGTTTTTAGGTTTTGATTCCACCAACAGAAAATTAATGTTATATTTTATGATTGACGAAACACTCTGAAATGGGTATTTAAGAAGGCAAAGTTTGGTTTTTAGGTTTTGATTCCACCAACAGAAAATTAATGTTATATTTTATGATTGACGAGTGCAGTTTGGAAGGGTTTGTTGAAAGAAAACAGAGATTTCTTCCAGGACTATTTTGAAAACAACTTGAGATTAAATAATGGTCATTTGAAGTCAATGATTACGGAAATCTCATTATACTTATAGTTTTTCTCTCATCTCAATTGATCATGAACAGAACAGAAATCTGAAATCAGGCCTTCATGCATATGATATATTATGTAGACACAAGTGTTCGATATTCGAGAATTGATTTATGGACTTATGATTTATTCGATATTCGAGAATTGATTTCAGTTACATTGGTATAAAAATGTATACTTACGTTTGATATTTTATAAGTGGTTTTATCTCAAATTAATTGAATGTTAATAGAAATTCTTTGTACCCTACTCTGCTCAAGGGGAGAAGCAAAACTTCAATAACATACAAAATTGCAAATAAAACTCAAATAAAACTTCTATGGAATAGGGAAGGGTCTGATAAAATCATTCCAAATCTTGTAAACCACGACACATTACTTGAATGTAATATATAAGTTTTTTTAACAAAAAAATGCTTACTGTATAGTCGGTACTGTATACTTGATTGGCCAACTGGTTTATTTTGAAATTGACATAGTATAGTTGTTAATCATCAACATTCCTTTTGGAAATTTTGTTATGTAATGCATTGTGTCTAACAATGGTACTGTAGCCATTTTGGTTTAATAGTGAAACTATAGTGGGTTTGGTTTAATTTGGAGTCGAGACTATGTTTAACAGTGATACTATAGCCAATTTGGTTAATTTTAGAGTTAGTTGAAATCATTTGATTTGGAGTCAATACTATATAAAATGCAGAGCCTAATATTCATATCGTTGATTGAAACCATTGACACTGTATACTATGATAATGCGTTGGAATTAATAGTTGCACTGTATTGAAATTGTTTTGTTGGAATCGTTATTGCTTTGATTCTATAAATTAATAGGGATGGTTGAATCTATTATTGAAATTCGCATTGCTTATAATGTGTTTGAAACATTTAATTTATTAACTGAAATGATTAATGGAAATTGGTATTTATATTGGGTTTTGATCTACGTTTATATAATCATTTGTATATACTATTGAATCGACATTGTATACCTCTTATCCTGTCTATTATCCCCTGACAACAAAATTTTCTTGAAGTTTCAACTCTAGGAGACTACAACACGTACGCTCCAAACTTCCAAGGGACTTTTCAAATGAGAAGTGTTAATTTGATTCCTTTCCTCATGTCATCCTCCATGAACAGACTGGACATGTGCGGAATTACTTTCCAGATGTTTGAGCGAGAAGGGTTGGAGAAAGTGCGACACTTCGAGATTGTGATTGCAATCGTATAGCAAGAAGCCGCAGCAATCCAGAAGGCGGGCTGCATGGCCTCTTAGGTTCATCGATCTGAGAAGGTTGTGGGAATCGATCTGAGAACCACGAATTCGGATGTGGCCACCATGGAAGGAGGGAAGCCCACCATCATCACTAATGCATAGGTCCAACGAACGACTCCCTCTGTGCTTACTTACTCTAAGAACGACGACCATCTCGTCGGGAAAATTGTGAAGCGGCAGGCTGTGGTAAACCCTGAGAACACCTTTTTCTCCGTGAAGAGGTTCATTGAATCGGATCCCAGAGACCTCATGTGCAAGACACTCCTCATGCTTCATTTGGTAGTATAGTGAATTCGGAGGGCGAATTCAGTAAAACAATACACTTCTGGATCTTTAATCAACTAGCTCTAACTTCTCGCTTATTCATGCTAGTTGTTATGATAAAGGAAGCTATTTCATGCATCTATTAAGGTAAGGTAGGCACAGGGAAATTGATTTGCGCTCATTCATTAAGTCGGGTAAGTCATCTAGGGATACTACTAGAAGCGATCAATGCAAGAAGACTGAATGCGTCTGGTTATTATAAAATCAAAGCTAATGTAAGCTAGTGATTTTATCCGGTACCAAAGCAAAGCAATAGAATGGGTGGATTTCCTATTGAAGGTTGTATAATCAAGTGAACATAAGGCATAAAGAATGCATATGTAACAGAAATCCTGGTAGTACGCAAACTGAATGGGAATTGTGGTATGTTGGGTATGCGATAGAATAAGTGTGATACAAGAGAATGTAAAGTTGTGTCGTAGCGTAGGCGTTCGGTATTGATCCTCTTGCGAAAGAAGTAGAAGGAGTAGGATAAGAAGGCATGGGGAGGAGAATAAGGAGGCCCAACAGCAGCACTGGCAGCAGCACCACCAACAGGAACAACACCAACGCCATTGCTCATTCCCCAAAGGGAGGCGAGAAGCATAAATATCAACAGAGAGACAAGGTTGGGAATAAAAGCAAGAAGCAAAGAAAGAAAGTGAAATAAATTGCCCGAAAGGGAAAGCACTAGATTGAGAATACCTACCTTCATAATCCAATATAGTTGTAAGCAAGGGTAATTTATTACAACAAGCCAGAATGAGAACCAAAAAGATCTTAAAGCAAGAAGTCTCAGAAGATCAATCGTATAAGATAGATAATAAGAGTGAAAGCAATCCATAAGGAGCACCTTAATTCGAGTCTGAATTAAAGTAAGCAACGAAACTTCTTACCCTTAGCAACTCGAAGACAAGCGAGGAAAAGGTTCATTAACAAGAGTATGAATAAGTGAAGAAAATAAAATATCTATCCCAGGCAAACCCAGCTAAGTATAATGCCAAACGCAGCCCCATAAGCATAGGCGGTAAGCATGCATATAAAAGAGTAGAGGTTTTCTTACAGAATTTAAATCCCACAGGTGACGTGAAGCACCCTGAGCTAGATAGAGAACGGGGTCAAGTAGCACCAGTGGTACATAAATCAAAAGGTCTCAAAGTCGTTGTATTCCTGTGTTCTCACAGCATCATCGAGTTCAACAAAATCTTTCGGTAAGCAAGATTTTAAGACTATGCTTTCTGCTAGCTTTTTTTATTGCATCTTCGGCTTGTGCCTCAGGATTCTGCATGTGCCTTGTTCCTCCATCCAGAATGTCTCCATGGATTAGAGGAAATGAAATAAAAGTTAGAGGATTCAATCTTGCAGGAATATCTAGGCGTAGCTATTGAGATTCCATCTTGCAGGAAGAATTTTGTAGGCATAATTAGAACGATCTTGCAGGAAGAATAGGTTGTATTGCAGGTAGAATTATAGCAATCGGTTGTATTGCAGGAATAATTATAGAAATCGGTCTTAACACATGGTGAAGATCAAGATCACAGCTGGTGAAGATCGCAACACCTGTGAAGTTATTGCCACGAGGAGATGTACCTAACTTATATTAGCTATGGACTATGCATGGAAAACATTTAATGTTATGGAAATAATGCTAACTTGAAAGTTAACATTACTTCATCTTGAATCTGAGTTCCTAAGTTTACATTCAAACTAGTTAAATTATGTGGAACTTTATCCTAACTTTGCTTCATATTTCCTCGATATGAGACCAAATAAGATGTCAAATTGAAAACTTACAATAAAATCAGAAATACAATTCCACAAATTTATGAATTATCAAAAACTTTAGGTTAAATGTGTTGGTTTTAGTGCCAGATTAATAGATCGGTAGAGAATCGATTACTATAAGTCCCTACCAGCCCGAAGGACAGGGACTAATAAAATAAGGCCATGTGACTTATTCTCCTCATTTGAATTTTGTCTCACCTTTATATGGTCTCGGAGAATCAAGGTGAGTTTTGAGTAAAATCAATGCAACCTTTTATAGAACATTGTCGAGATGTTGTTATTTTGTGAATGTAATTTTGAGAAACTTTTTAATAGAAAAAATGTATCTTCAAATTTGGAAACACCTTCAATTGTCTTTCAACATTTCATTTTTTTCTTGTTTTGCAATTATTATAAAAACAAAAAAAGTCATATTGCAAAAAAGATAAAATGTTCATTTAAGTTTTGTGTTTTTCCTTTCCGTTTGTTTTTCTTTATCTACGCCATTTTTCTTGTTTTTCATATAATTAGAAAATCAAACAAAAAATGTGCATCTTTAAAATAATAATAAAAGAAAATTTGTATAGTATCCTAGGAAGACCCTGGCTTTCTTAAAAAAAATAGTGTAAAATTGATCTAGATTTTATGAGCAAAATGAAATGACTACAGATTATTAATAGGTGCTTAACACAAAATAACAGAGATACAGTAAAATTGGTTTTCTATTCAATAAGGAAATAAGTTGAAACTGTAAAATGCAGCGGAAAACAAGCTTTGTTGGAATGGTGGCAGCTTATCTCTGAGAAGAGATGTGACGCTATGCTCATTCGCAAGAAGATTATTACAATGAGGCTCTGAAGGCCTTTTTAAAATAAAAAGGAATGCCAAAAACTCTAGACATCCAAAAACCTAACCCTAGGAGATGGAGCGCCAAGAGTCATGTGGACCCCATTTGGGTAAGTTAGTACATCAACTTCCCGAGGTCGTAACTTTTGCATACGATCTCTTTTTTAGGCGCATGATAGCCCGTTGCAAAGGTATCGTCGAGGAGATTCATTTTGAGGGAAATATCGAAGGAAATTCCATGTTGCTCATAATTTTCCCAAAAAACGTCGTTTAGGACCTGAAAACAGATCCAAAAGTTTCAGGACCCGAAAAACTGCTAAAAATAGTAAATTACCAAAATTGCCAGAAAATTGTTTTGAACTAGTTGGAAAAGGTGGGTGGCCACCAATATCCACCTGGATCAATCCTCCCTACTTAGGAAGCAATGGTCTCCATTGCGTTGAGTTCCCCCATCATATGAGGAAATTTCTGCTGAATTTGGCCCTGGGTGAGCCACTTGCTTTGGTGCAAGAGTTTCCCTTCTTTGACAACTCGATAAAGTTGGATCCTTTGTTGTCGAGTGCCCTTTATTTGTGTGTCCACAATATTATCATTAGATGCCTGTTGTATGCAGTCGGGGTTGATCTTTGTTGGTTTTAGTTGTTCTGCTACTTTTGAGGTGTCCAATAATGGTGGGAAATAAGGGCGAAGGAGATCCACGTTGAACACTGGGTGCAAGACAAGGAAAGGAGGAATGTTGAGCTCAAAATAATTATCCCCCATGACCTTGGTGATGGTGTATGTCCCATAAAAGAGTGGGAGAATCTTTTGATGGGGTCCTGTAAAGTGTTCTTTCTTCAAATGCAACCAAACTTTGTCGCCCACCTGAAACTTATGTGGCACGCGATGTTGATCATGGCGTTTCTTGTACTTGTCATTGGAATTCTATAGGATATCCTAAGCGTGTTGGTGGATGTGTTGGATCCACTCAATGAACCGGGTGGCTTTGTCAACTTCAGTTGGATCAGGAGATGAGTTGGTCGAGGTGACCGCAAGGGGAAGTGCAACATCTATGGGACCCAATGGTTGGAATCCCAACCCCACCTGAAAGGGGTTATGGTTGGTTGAGATATGCAGGGCTCAGTTGTAGCTATGATGGACATAGGGAAGTCTCTCATCCCATGTGAGAGGTTTATTGAAATTATACATGCGAAGGATATGCACAATCATTCGATTTACAACCTCAGTTTGGCCATCTGTCTGGGGGTGGAAGGTCGTGTATTTGGTGAGCTTGGTGTCCAGTAGTGACCAGAGGCTTGACCAGAATGTGTTGATAAATAAATTGTCCCTATATAAGACAATGGTTTGTGGGATTCCAAAATGTACCCAGACTCGTTCAAAGAAGATCTTGGCAGTGGCCTCTGTTATGATGCTCTTCTTGCAGGAAACCAAAATCGCCATCTTAGAAAAGTGATAAACAACCAAAAAAACACAGTCATTTCCCCGCTTGGTAGACGGGAGGCCCGACATGTAGTCCATTGAGATGGATTATGTTAGCACTAGAAGTCACCTCTATATTGCGGCAGAGGTAAGCCTAGTACCCATCCGATTTTTTGGTGGATGTTGGTTTTATATGGATGGAGGTCAATGGACAAAACTCAGAATCTAAATGATGTTCAACACAGAACTAGACAAGAAATGCACAGGGAAGTGATGGCCACAACTAACTTCAGTCAGTGAATTGAGTTTAAGTGTGAGTAGAGGGAAGACTTAGTAAGAAAGGTGGACAATACTTTTATGGGCATCAGGCCTTCAAGCAGCTTGGAGAAGAAAAAATTAGACTCGATATCACTCTTAAGCTCAAGTTTCAGACATTGAAATATGTCCAAAAGAAATAGTAACAACAACACAATGATCAAACCTACATCACCCTGCAACAAAAGTGACTCAACTGGATCCTCCATGCCCGATTCATTCAATGTAAGAGGGAAAATATCACAAGGAAGTTGACTAAAACTAGTCACAATACCGCTACAATCAAACCTACATTACAACAGCATAACAACCCTCGACTGGATCTTCCATGCCCAAGTGTTTTAGCACAGTTTTTACAAAGAGACGAAAAGAGGCTGACTTCTATTAATATGAAAGTCTCAAATCCGATACATAACCAGAAAATAGTTCTGGCATCAAAACATTACAAAATAGGGAGCTCTTCTCAACCAGTTTACGAACTTAACAAAATATCAAAACTAACTATTTATACTCGGAACAAATCATCACTACCAGGAGCATGATCGAGCCCCTGCATTCAGGGTTTTTCATCTGTGTCTTCTCTGTCAGACTATGCAGGCATTCTTCTGTCAAACGTGAGCTTAGATCAACATGGGTTTTGCAAGAAAATCTGCTCGCAAGAGTACCACGGGCTGACGATTCAATACCCACGGCTGAACCTTCCATACCTTCCATACGGAGTGAGCCTAGGTTTCAACCACCACTCCTTTTTTCATTTACTTCCTTCATCAGGATCAGGACAGGGCTTAACACACAAGCATCTACCATGCGCTGCTAGTGACCCTTTGAGTCAACCTAACACCTTGAAACCATGATGGTCTTGTTCTTTAACTCACATAGGAATCCTCGGATTTTGGTGCAGGTCTCATGAAATTCACACCCTTTCCTCCGCGCTCCCTCAGCTCTTGGTGCCAACTTCTCCTTCACCGCATTTTTCCTGCATGTGACCTCGGGCCATGACCATGGGTCCAACTCCGGGGCGCATCACAATTTCGCGTTTCGGGGGCCTTCACATCACTTGACTACAATCTCTCGATACCTGATATTGCGAAATGGCCCTCTTCAGATCGACAGTCGGATCTGCTATGCATCTGACGGTCGCGATTGCTTCCTTGAAAACCCAAGTCACCAATCATGTGATGGGTGCTTACCTTTTTTCTTGGGCCCACCTCCTATGTGTCCACGGGTTGTGACCATAGGCCCAACTCCTGGGCTCATCATGATTTCGCGTTTCAAGAACTTTCACCTTGCTCCATGCTGAAACCTCTGACTCATGAAATAGCGATTTTTCTTATCAGCTACCACGTGCCCCTCTGGTTTGAACGGCCCAGATCTATTTTCTTTTGAATCCTTCCAAAACTCTTGAAAGTCACTTCCGCGAACCATCAGATTGTCTACCACCTGTCCTTATAAGATCCATGATCTAGATCTAATCTTCATCGTATCGGGATTTCGCGTCTCGGGAAGTTGAAAGACTACTCACCTCCCTTCTCCTGATTCTCAATTCTCTGACTTCGCCAGTGTCATATCAATGGTCCATGGATTTTCTCGATCGAACAACTCAGATCAACTCACGAGTTTGCATTTCGCGAGTCCTCACGACTCTGCCCTTTGAATTTTCCACTCTACGATTCAGTGAAATGCTTATCTCTCGCCACGTACCCTTCCCAACACCAACGGCTAGGATTGACCTCATGACTTCGGACCTCTGTTTGACGTTAAACTTCACGAAACTTTATGATCCTGATTTCCTAAGGGCCGCAAATCTGAAATTCGAATGGAACCTCCTCCGTTGAAAACTGAAACTGCTCGTTCACTTCATGTGAGTCCATATTAGACTGCTCTAAGTGTTTCACTTTGTGCTCATGGTTGTGGCCTGTGTAAATAAATACTTGGGCGACTAGTTGAGGGTTCAAGAAAATAGAAGGATCAGTGACAGAGGTAAAGGAGGTGAGTGCCCAAACAGAAAGGGGAAAACAAAAAAAAAATGACTTTGTCGGCTGAAGGGAAAATTTAAAGACATGGCCTGCAAAAAAGAGAAAAACAGGGCAAGGAAATAGACTCGGATATAGACCACAAACCCACAGGACTCTGACAAGTTCATGTGATAACATATTCCCATGGCTTGTCAGTAGTAGGAAGAGGGGTGTACAGGCCCTGTTTCTTAGTGGTCAGTTTGGCAATAGTGCAGGCAGTGTAGGACCCGATATACTTGCTGACCTCCTGTCGAAGTTTCGGCCAGTAGAAATTTTTTTGTAGCATCGCCACTGTATTTTTGATGTCGAAGTGTCCTGCCAACCGACTGTAGTGGGATTCCTAGATCATCTTGGCTCACTCGCTTGATGGAACATAGATATGGCCCAAACGACACAACAACCCATCCTGAACATGGAATATATCGACAATTTCGTTTTCACCCAACATTTGGTAGGTGGTGGTGAAGTCCGGGTCTGTATCATAGAATTGGGGGCATCCAGAGGTCTCATGGCCACAAGAGTCTAGCACCATGGTGAGTGTCACGACTGGTGGTCTGCTGAGGCAATCAGCGACACGGTTGGTGCTTCCTGTTTTATACTTGATGTTGAGGTGGAATTGCTGCAAGTATGAGGACCACTTTTGATGGCGGTCATTCTGCAATTTTCCTTGTCTCTGCATGAATTGCAGTGGCTTATGATCAATGTGGATAATTTTCTCCTTCCCAAGAGTGTAATGTCTCCACTGGCGATATCCTTGCACAATGGAGTACATTTCTTTGTCGTAAGTAGGGTACTTATGGACAACATATGATAGTGTCTCACTATGATAGGCCATGGGGTGGTTGTGCTGAGTGAGAACGGCGCCCACAACATAGTCTGAAGCATCTATCTCGATCTCAAAGGGTTGTTGCAGGTTTGGTAGTGAAATTATTGGGGTTGAGCACAAGCGTTGCTTCAAATCATCGAACGCTTATTGTTGGGACCAGCCCCGCGCAAATCTTTCCTTACCACCACCCCTGGTTATTTGGCTAAGGGCCCATCCAATATGGGAGAATCCCAACACGAACCTGCGGTAGAAATTGGCAAGGCCCAAGAAGCTTCGAAGCTCAGTGAGTGTGGTTGGGGCTGGCCCCCGTGAGTTGATCAAGGAGTTTTTTGATTCAGGGAATCGGGTACCGGTTTCTGACTGTGATTTTATTCAGAGCCCAGTAATCAATGCAGAGTCACCAGGTTCCATCTTTCTTTTGTACCAGTATGATTGGGCTCCCGCAAGGTGATGTGATGGGATGGATGTGCCCCTTGTGGATCATTTCTTGGATCTATCGTTTGATCTCCTCATTCTCTAACAAAGAGAGGAGATAGACTGTCCCATTAGGAAGCAATGCGTCGGGGGTCAGATCGATGGGGTGCTTGACCTGGAAATGCAGATGTACCCCAGTAGGTGAGGAGAAGATATCCTAGTATTCTTCCATGAACTTATCTACTTTTTTTTGTTGTGTGGATAGGTCGGCCGCAGAGACCCTGGATGTGGTTGTGATCTTCCGCTCATTCTGAGAGTGAATCACGAAGAAGACAAAATTTCCCATCTGAGAGATGACCTTCCTGCATTGCTTAGCAGAGATCAAGGAAATAGCACTAGGTGGGACTGCCTCGGATATCCTGTTCAAAGTAATAATAAAACTATGAGCCCTAGACTCATATACAGCATGAAGTTTCCATAAATAAGGTTGGCCCAAAATAACATCACAAAATTTGAGAGGAGCAACATCACACAATACCTCGTCTTTGAAGGGCTTAATGTCATATGACGATCAACACTATTGGCTGATGTAGAGATTGCTTCTTTGGTGGAGCCATCCAATGGTGTAGGGTTGTGGGTGCGACATTGTCGATAGGGCCAGTCGCTTGATGACCTCTGCTGAGATGAAATTCATCTGGCTACCACTATCAATGATGAAGTGCAGTGGGGTACCTTTTACCCACATCTGTGAATGGAAGAGGCGCTCTCCTTCTTATGGCTCGTCTGGTTCACCACGCTGGAGCTTGGTGGTAGCAACGGTGGCACTGGGTTCCACGTCAATGATCCATATTCCCCTTTTTGTTTCTGACTCAGAGTCAGAACCTGCATTTGATTCAAAGGCTTTCACTTTGGCGACCAGCGATTGATTTAAGCGACAGTCAGCAGTGTTATGCCAAGGGATCTTATGGAAGTTGCACCACTTCCCGGTTTCTTTATTTTTCTTTCCAGTGTCCTGATACTATCCAAATTTTCTCTGTCCTTTGTTTTGTGGGTTGGGTCCACCCTTTCCTAGATTTTTTTGTGAGTGGTTCCCAGGCCCAAATTGTTGCATCTCTTGTTTGAGCTTCTACTCGATTTTTACGGCATATCGGTAGGCCACACCCAAGGATGAGATGTCCAGAAATTCCATTTCAGTCTAGATTCATCTATGTAGAGCACCACGATACTTGAGCACCAGATGTTGCTCTGAATATTTGATACACAGTTTGGTGCATAAGGTATGGAAGATATTTGTGAAATTCGGCACTGCTTGGTCTCTTTCTTACCGCAGTGTGGTCCATTTGGTATACAAGTCGTCATAACTTTCGACAGGGTAGTATTGTTCCTTGATAGCATCCCTGAAGGATTCCCAGGTGATCGTGACTGTAAATAATGAGGGTTCCTCTATTTCCTTTTGCTCACAGAAATTTTCCCACCAATCTTTGACATGGGGAACGGCTTTAAGGAGCGCAAAAGTAATCTTTTCTCTATTTGAAAAGTTATGGACAGAAAAATATCATTTTAGTAGATTCAAACACTTATCTACAGCATATGCATCTATCTAACCTTAAAATATAGGAATATCAAAGTTTATTTGTACCTTGAAGGGGTCGATGCCTCCGCTCGAAGAAGATGCATCGCATGTTGGTAGCCGATAAAGGATTTGCGTGAAACTATCCATCATCTCTTTTCTCTCTTGCATGAGGGATTCCTCAAGAAACATTTTGAAAGGATCTCCTATCCCATCATATTTATTTTATCCTGCCATGAGAGGTCGTTTGGTCGTGCGAGAGCTTTTGTCCTCAAGAGAAACAAGCTCGAGACCCAACTCTTTGTACTTCGACGTCGTTGGGCACATGCATTAAGACAACAAGGAGAAGACCGCTCTGATACCACTGATCCGTATTTTATGAGATGAACGAAATGACTACAGATTATTAACAGGTTCTTAACAAAAAATAATAGAGATACAGTAAAATTGGTTTTCTATTCAATAAGGAAATAAGTTGAAACTATAAAATGCAGCGGAAAACAAGCTTGCTGGAATGGTGGTGGCTTATCTCTGAGAAGAGACGTGACGGTTGTGCTCATTCACAAGAAGATGAATACAATGAGGCTCTGAAGGCCTTTTTACAATCAACAGGAATGCCAAAAACCCTAGACATCCAAAAACCTAACCCTAGGATATGAAGCGCCAAAAGTCATGTGGGCCTCGTTTGGGTAAGTTAGTACATCAACTTCCTGGGGTCGTAACTTTTGCATACGATCTCCGTTTTAGGCACATGATAGCCCGTTGGAAAGTTATCGTCGAGGAGATTCATTTTGGGGGAAACATTTAAGTAAATTTCATATTTCTCCCCATTTTCCCAAAAAAACATCATTTATGACCTCAAAACAGCTCCGGAAGTTTCACGACCCGAAAAACTGCTAAAAATAGTAAATTACCAAAATTGCCAAAAAATTGTTTTGAGCTAGTTGGAAAAGGTGGGTGGCCAATGATATCCACCTGGATCAAAAACCTCTTCCTATTCATATTGTAAAAATTATAAAATGTTCATTTAAGTTTTTTGTTTTCCCCTTTTGTTTCTTTTTCTTTTAATCTACATCATTTTTCTTGTTTTTCATATAACTTAGAAAATCAGACAAAAAATGTGTATCTTTAAAGTAATAATAATAAAATAAATATGTATAATATCCTGTGAAGAACCTACCTTTCGTAAAACAATTACTTTGTATAAGGAAAGCAATAGGATGTGGGGAGACCTTGGGGCTTAAAATATATAATTAACATTCCCACCTTCCTCTCGACATAGCCTTACAAGAGTGTTTGAATGTTGCTCAAAAAACATTTTCATCATCAACACCACACCAAGAAATACACCCAAATGAAAGAACAAGGAGTGAAAGAAATAAAGATTTTTTTAATCAAAACATGTTGGAACAAAGTGGTGAACAAGATGGTATAGATCAAGAAATATCAATGTGGGGAATTAGATTTCATTTTGAGGAACCACTTAAATATTCAAGATTAGCAAACATGTGTGCCTCTCAATATGTCTTTGTACATATAATTGTTTAGTATGAATGTGTGTGTGCGTGTTAGAGAGAGAGAGAGAAAGAATATCCCACATTGAAAATCAAAGTTCCATGGTCTACATTAAGTTATCTTTAAAGCACATATTTGCTCGGTGGTAACACTCTTCCTTGTACTACATGCCATCATTATGTTGGATATTTATCCACTCTCCTTGATGGGTGTTTTATGACCTAGATTCATCAAAATTGGACCAACAAAACCCTCAAGAGTCGACATATTCAATCTTCGGTCTAGGACCGAAGAAGGTCTTACCCGAGACACCATGAGAATCACAAAGACTGATAGTCTTGTGTTAGATGCGAAGGAATGATGCATATAGGAAAACCTCTCAGGTATAAACACATCCATTCATCCATGGCTAAATAAAAAAGTACTATGCATAAGAAAGTAAAGAAAATATACCTTCAAACCATAACACACATGAGATTGTAGGGAGAAAGGACTTCACATTTCATTCATTAGCTTCAAATGCATCCAGATACAAAAACCCATAAAATATATATGTGTCATGCACTCTAAAATCATACAACAATCATTACAAATATCTACACCAAGAAATATATCCTATTTCCTTCATCCCTACACAATTCTAACTCTATTACAGACTCATGCAAGACTTAGACAAAATTGGGCATGGAATTCTTTCTTTTTGTTCTAATCGACTCTTTGTTATAGTCATGAACTCTTTGTTACAATCATGAACTCTCTCTCTCTCTCTCTCTCTCTCTCTCTCTCTCTCTCTCTCTCTCTCTCTACTGCTCTACTCCACTCCCTTGAGTGAAAACAAATCCACATGCTTTGCATGTCCGCATGCAACCCCCAAATATTCCTGGAGCGTTGTTGTTACACACCAAAATGTCACACTTTAGTGTTGCATCCTAAGTGTCGCAAGTGTCGCAAAGTGATGTATGCACCTTACCTAGTGTCACATTCCATTTTCCAAGTGTCAAAACCCCTTGACACCATGAAAATAGTTTTCACAATCTCTAAGTCATGTTGGAAGAAGAAAACCCATCATTTGACAATCAAAACATACCTTTTCCTTGGCAATTTTGACCATTTTTTAGCATTTTAGAATAATGGCACAAACGCTCCTCTATCCTTGCTAAGGGGGCGCCATGGTGCTCTGTCTATCACTAGGGGGTGGTACCAGTCTTGTTAGAGAGAAATGGGGGATTCTCCACCTTTTCCTAAGGTCCATCTCTCTTGGGATGAGGTTTGTTGTGGTCAAATCCTACACTATGCACTCTATCCTAGGATCTAATCCCAACTTAAGGAGCCATATCCTCGAACATATCCTTTATTTTCTCATGGTGGTTGTGCCTCTCAAGCCTATATATTGAAGGTATTTCCAAGGTGAAGAGGGGAAGATTACATGTATCAAATATTTGATTCTGGAGGAAGCATCAACATTTTGATGTCAAGATTCATGAAAGGGTTGGATGAGGAGAGCTTGGAGAAGTGACTGCATCGTCAATCATGTTTTGTAAGTGCCTTATTTGTATTTCCAATTAATGATAAATTGGCCTATTCCCTTCTAGTTCATCTGTTCTACATTTGCTTGTCTATTGTCGTTTCAGTCTTCATAGATAGATATGTTTTGTCTAATCATACAGAGTAGGAGGAAGATTTCCTTTGCTAATATTTGTAGGATTTCAGATACATTGAGGAGCTTGGAGATCAAACGTCGGGATTGGAGCAACGAGGATGAACATCACAACAAGGTACACCACATCATTCTTCTTCTCTCTTACTTGATTGATTGAGTTATATATATAGGGAAAGTAGTAACCACTTGTTCACTTATGTCTTTGGACCAAAGATAGGAGTCTTGGTCCAAAGGAGAGCTTAGCCTGTCTGCAAGGTAATATTTCTCACAACAAAACAATGGTGACTCCACTGGGGATGAACTTTGACTATTTTTCCCCTCATTTTCGTCTTGTATCCCTTGATTTTGATTAGTGTTGTGTTGGTTTTGTCACTTGAGTGAGAAAAATGACAACACTTGCATGTTTAGATAAGCCTGCTAAGCAAGACAGAATTTTGTGAGTGGGTTAGACAAAACAAACACACATGAAAAAAAGAAATACAACTAAAAAAAACTAAGAAATAAATGTTAGAAATCTTTATAAACTTAGAACCATGAAAATCAAACAATGGCCAACATATTTCTACCAATGGATCAATAGATTAGTAGGCAAAACACCATAGAGAAAGGCAGGGAATTATGAGTCCCCTCTTCCTCCTTGGGAGGGCTCTTGAGTTCCCTAATTGAGAGCTCTTCTCTTCATACAATGGAAGAAATGACAACTGGTGAAGAAAAACAATGTCTATTCCCTCAAGAGGTGAGTGGAATGACCTATTGCAATGGTGCTTGAGGGCTTCAAAGAGAAAGGAGGATTCTCAAAGAAGAATTCTTGCAACATAACAATACCTTGAAGATCTTGGTTTCTTATCACGCCCATGGCTCTTATTTATATCATCCATTCATGGAAAAATGTAATTGGTTCATAGTGTGAACAACAGGCTTTTTGGGGCACCCTCTAGCCCTTGACCAGCCTCCAAGATAGATTTCACTCAGATATGAGTGTCAAATCGTGTCGGGGGTTGGACTAGAAGTGGTTGAGGGGCCGATAAGATCCATAAATGCATCGTTCATATAAGTGTCTGGATTTTCTCGTAGACAGTTGCACATTTTCCGCATAGTGCATGTTGAGGGTTGTGTTGGCCCACACATATTGTGCACTATGCATGCGCTTCTTTTGGTGAATTTGCGCACTTTAATTTTTGACCCAATTATATAGTTTTTTTTCCTTTTGATGGACTTTGGTGTTTGATGTAGGAGCATCGCCCAAGACAAGCGAGCCAGCGCGAAGACGGGAGACAGCTGGACAAGCCAGTGTGATTTCTTTTTGGATTGCATCTTGATATTGTTGCGCAAAACATTAATGTGTTGATTTGATGAAGCGCACTTGTATTTGTAAAGGGGAACTTGAGCCTTTAAGCTCACGTCCTTAGTAGATAGGAAGGCATTTAATAGATTTAATGCAGGTAGATAGATTTTTAAGCCTATATTAGACAGTTTCAGTTTTTCGAGAGGGAAAACGGATATAGACACCCTCCTTTGTACGTTGTATTATTATTCTTGAGAAGCAGAAGAGAAGAGAAAGCAGAGAAGTGTATGCAAAACCTCCATGTACAGACATTGAATTAATAAGAGAAAGCTTTGATTCAATTCCATGGTTGTGTTATTCTCTGTGTATTTATGTTGATATGCTCATGATAGTTTGCTTCTTGTAATACATTTGATTTTATATGTTGTGTATGTGTTTTCATGGTTGAAGTGAAGTCTGTGAAAACAAAGAGTTAGTTTCAAATTGTTTGTCTAACCTGAACTAGAGAATTCCTCCAAGGAGTGCAGTTGAATTTGTCCGCAAGGAGTGCGTGACTGCAGGGTTCAGATAGAGATAACTTTTGTTCTAAGCTCTCAGAAGTGCATATTTGGCACTGGAGTCATGCAAGACATGCGCAGGCTGGATGAAGAAAGCTCAGGGTTGCGATTCTGAGAAAGAGGAATTTGGACCGTCGTCGCAGGGTGACGTGCAGAGTCGAGGAAGCTTCAACACTTAGTCGTGTTTGAAGAGTTGCCGCAGAAGTGCGTGCAACAAGCCCTCATAAAGACTTGTGAAGCGAGGATAAGCCCAAGAGGAATAGGCCTACAATTCACTAAAGGAGAATTGCAGAGTTGTTGTGGAAAGCCCGAGCGAAGCTCCACAGGTTGGCGTGTGCTTGAATAAGTTCTCACAGAGGGATCGTTTAATTCATTTCGCAAGAAATATCAACTGAGGGATGGATGGTTGAAACCTACTGGAGAGATTCCACGAAGGTCTGTGAACCGTTGGATCTTGCAAAGCAGCAAGGAGCTTAAGGCGTGAACATTCAAAGGTTCGAAGTCCAGGAGGAAGTGGAGCCGTCGATCTGGGTTCATAGGGACCATCAGATCCCATGCTACATCGCATATCAGTTATCGCGAGTTGGAGTACCAAGTTTCAGACAGCGGGAGTAGCGATACCACAAAGAGAGATACTCCGACAAGCTCTGAGCCGTTGATCATGGGAACACGTGTCAGAGAATCCCAATATCTCAGGGTTCGGAGAATCGGAGTTCTTGACGAGGGAGAACACTTGCCTTTCGGATTCGCGATTCACGATATTCCAAAGGTGACGTGGTAGTGTGGGACCACGAGAACAAGTGGAGTACAGGTGGCATCATATCGAGGATCGGGGAAAGCTAAAGCCGAGTCCAGGAACATCAGGACTCGCGATCCCGCGAGTTTCAAAACTCCGATAGAAGGATAAAGGGTGGAGAAGTCAAGTCCACATGAGTCTCGGACGATCGGCATATCAGGATTCGGGGTTCGGAGTTTCGTTTTTTTGACATCACGAGTAGCGATTTCCCGACAGAGAGAAGTTCTGATAGCGGAGGGAATTCAACGTTGACTCGCATCGGACTTCAGGGAATCGTGAGGTGAGAATCACGCGATTATAGGACTCGCAAAATCGTGAAGTCCGATTTCCCGATTTGGAAGGGAGATCAGTGGAGAGTTGTTGTGGGTAAAGAACTCCCGACGAGGGAGTTGAAGGGCATTTTAGCTCTTCGGGCCAAAGTTAGAGAAGGTCCTGGTGATCGCGGACGGTCAGCAAGGTGACGGTCTACGCCAATGTTGTAGGTGGACTAATTGTTGTTGGAATTGATGTGTTTCTTCAGCCACTGGGTGCAATGTTGTGGACGATTTTTCAGTGATAACAGATGACCCCTGATGTGTGAAATTAGGAGCATAAGTCTAGCCGAAATACATCAATGTTTCTTTTGCTGAGAGTGACATTGTAAGGAAGAGTGAAGAGAGGAACTGCAAGAGCGATCCTCCGGAGGGAGAGGGAAAACCGTGGGATCCAAACCTTTCTCTAGGGAGAAAAAAGACAATATGTGTACAAACGAGGCGGGCATACCCCATGCTCATGTCATGAAACCAAAATGTGAGGTTGTAACCGATGATGAATGCTAATGTAGATAACTACAACGCCCTCGAGGGTGGTTGATAACGGTAGATGACAGTTCTGAATGGTGAACAGACTCTAAAGTGAGGCAAGGACGATTGTAATAATTTTCGATGACTCGTAGGAATTGATGGCCTAAAAGATTCAGAGGTCTTCAACTGGTATGAAACAACTGCAATAGTCGCATAGTAAGACCCATTGTAACATGAGAGTTTGTTGAAGTCGAATGTTATGGGGTTCAATGGAATCAGAGAGCACTTATGATTCTCTCTGTGCCATCCAAGATCCTCATTGAAAAGGTAATGAGAGTCAAGATATTGTCTCCCTTATAGAAACTGTGTTGATGTCGACAGGAAGGGAGACGTGACTCCAAGAAGCAAAGGGATTCATGAAATCCATTGAGTAATATATGATATCAAGTACTGACGGGTAACATGAATGAAGTCAAGATGTTGGGGGACTCAAGACTACCCTTGGTTTGGGTGTTGAAGGATGATTGGCAACAACCATAAAATTGGATCTAATGTCAGGGGGAAAACTAGATATGGGGTTAAACTATGCCAGAGGCTAACAAAGTGGAAAAATTCAGAGATCATGGGTATATGGACTTGGGATACTCAGGGTTCGTGAACGATGTTGGAATGAAAAGAGAGTGGATGCCCCAACCAATGGATACATGGGTTTCTTTTCTAGGAAAAGAAGGCCATCAAGTATGATGACGAAAAAGCTATGTAGATGTTGAAAACAAAGGCTTTTTACAATTACCAAAGAAATAAAGAATAATTTGGTTGAGTATACAGATATAGAAATGAGTGCCCTAGTGAAAGATGGCTTGGCCCATGGAGAGAGAAAGTTGTAAAAGACAACTGGTGGAGGGTGGGGGGCCCATGGGTGTGTTTTTGTATTAGGTAAATGGATGGAGTACAATCTGCAGATGGGAAAACCAATGGTGGATGATATGGAGGGATAATGAAACTATGGAGGTGCAGTCAATAGAACTAAGATGATATGACCTGGGAGTCCATTGGGAAGGTTAGAAATATGATGAGAATAAGTATGGGGTTCATTCTCAAAAGTGCATAAGACTATCAAGACTCCCATCCCTAGGGGGTGAAAATCAACATAGTGTCAAGTTTCCAAGGGGAACTATGAATGGGAAAACGCATGTGGGGGAGAGTGTTATCGAATGACGATACCCAAATGTGGTAGAGGTGAAGTTACTACAGAGATGAATGTAGGGACCCTAAAGGTAAATGTCAGAGGGTTTGACTAGGATATGCAATTGATTTATAGAGGGATTAATTACATGTCAGTGTCGAACATATACTTGAAGGGGATGTAAGCTTGCGGAACAAGTATCTACACACATGAAAACCAAATACCCGACATGAAAAATATCTGATGAGAAAGATCATATAACAGTTATTTGATAAAATTGAAAGTGAGCATGCATACCTGAATGTGATGTGAGAAAAATGCTCCTCCGGGGAAAAGTGTAGATGATGACCTAGGGAATATGAATGTGTAAATGGTGGGATCAGGATCACGTGGCTAAGAACGGATCAGAAAACTGAGGCTCTGGGCTCCTGTAATAGAGGGTGGAAGTTGGGAAAAAGGGGCTATATATGTCTCGTGGGCCCACAATGCCACCTCATTTGTACATGTCAATGTTTTTGAGTTGACGAGATAGTCGCGAGGATATTTCAAGATTGTGGGAGCATGAGGCTACCGATCTGGGAGTGGCGAGAGACAGGTTAGTGGTCCTAACATCCTGCATTTGGTGAATTTCCTAGTTTGTAGGTAGCGTCTGTATGGAGGGTCGTATAGGGGGTTTTAAGGGTAGGATCCTACCAGTGCAAAGGAAAAAGAGGAATACTTGTGCATATGTGTGTGAGTATAACTCTATTTTCCACACATAATGTGCGGTTGTGCTGGGGAAAACCACGCATGTAGGCGAGAGGGTTGGAAAAATAGGCGCGCATGAGATGTGTGTTTGTCTGACTGATAATTGCACACTCATGCATGATTTTTTCCTATTTAGTTGTGCATTAGTGCGCAGCTATTTAAAGAACAGGTGTGCACATGTGCACACCTATCTAGGTGAAAGTCGCACATTGTGGGCAAGGCTAAGGGATTGTAATTTTTGATATTTTTATGCTTTTTGCTGGATGATGAGGTTGATCAAATGTTTATGTGTGGATGTAGGTGATCAGCAGAGTTTACAAGAGCATGTCGGTCCACTAGAGAGAGCATGATTGGCACCAGTTACAGGAGGTGGTAAGGGAGCAGTCGGGCGTGCGGAGACACTTGGTAGCCTATGGGTTGCTCAAGTTCTTTGATTGCCCCCTCATACGATCGCAAGAGTTCCTGCTACAGTATTTGATCAGGATGTGGAGCACTAATATACAGTGATTCATAGTTAGAGGGGAGAAATTGACATTCTCTGCGACAGAGGATGTGTATTTCTTGACAGGGCTCCCATTCTGTGGGATGGCCCTGCCTGTTGAGCCCCCATCTGCCTCGGGAGGATTGGGTGGAGACCATGGCAGCTCGCCATTGTACTAGTTTGAACCCTATGTCAGGTTCGGTCATCCTCATTGAGTTCATTGATGACCTCCTTATTGAGTGTATTATGGCAATGGTGATGAGTATCTACGGATCCTTGGGTACTCAGCGGATCACTGGTGGTCAGCTGGGGGTTGTGGAGAAGGTCTTGGATGGGGACATGTTTGCAGGGGGTGTGCTTATGCACACCAAGATGATGGGACAATTGAACCGGTGTTGGGGAGCCGACTCTGGTGACTTTTCTTTCGGGTTCGTTTCAGTGGCCTGGTTTTTAGAGAGGTTGCCTCTGTTGTGCCCAAGGATCCTACTAGAGCCCATGGGGTGACGAGAGTCACGACTTATGTAGTGAGTCCACATGCTAGCCCGACATGGAGGCGGGGAGGGTGGCCATTATTTCACAACCACGGTGTCTCGAGTGTGGCACCATATGCCATAGGTTATTATGAGGTATCCATACGCGGGTATGGACTACCTCCATGATCCATACATGGTGTTGCCTCCTAGGGAGGACTGGGACCAGCGAGGTATGTGTTATAGTTTTATGTTTTGGGATTTTGTTAGATAACATTGATTATATATGTATATGGATGCTGACAATATCTCTGGCATTGTTTTTCAGATGTAGGACCCCAAGGACGAGAGGCAAAGGTCATCAGGGGTCGGCTCCACAGGCATCGGTAAATTCGAGGGTTGGACAGAGGCGACGGAGAGATGACATTGGTGTTGGAACATTAAGAGAGCCTCAGGGAGATGACGAGGTCATGTTGGAGGATCTGCATTGACGTTTCAAGAGGGCTCTGTAGGGTGTGCCTAAGGGCATGTGGTCCCACATCCAGGATGAGGAGGTTCTGGAGCAGTGCATGGGAGTACCAGTAGAGTGGTGGACCCTGATCCGTTGAGAAGCATTGGTGGGGGCAACGATGACTGGTCGGATGCCTCCTAGACCTAGAGGGCCCCTAGCTAGTGGGATGCCTCCGGCTAGAAGAGGGCCTGGGGGGGATCTCTAGGGGCATTGTGAGTGCCAGTTTTTGTATGTACAGGCTTGGGAGTCTTTTTTTGTATAGGGTACTTGTTACCCATTTTTGTACTCATAGGGGTGGGGGGATTGATGGGCCTATGGGAGATTGTACATGTATATGTTTTGTAAACAATGATGATCTTCATGATATATATATATATATATATATATATATATATATGTGTGGATATATGTTTTGATCATGAATGTCTCTATGCTTCATGTTTTTATGTATGATGTATTTTCTATGTGTTGTGAAAAATGTATGATGCTATGTATAAAATGTTTTTTTAATGTGATAAATGTCAATATAATACTAGGTTAGTCATGTGATATGCTACTTGATTAAGTGTTCTTGGAATATGTGTAAATGTTATTGAATCAAAGTTGTGATATAGGAATCTAACTTGCAAGTATTTGTGAAAGAGGCAAGGATCGTGAATATGATATACATTGTTGAGTTGTAGGACGACAAGTTGGGAATCTAATAGAACGCTAAGGTGATGAATGTGGTGGTGACTGGCCTCGACGAGGATACCAATGAAGACATCATATTCAATTTGGTTGTTGGTGTTCGAGCTCAAACATATGCCACTGGAGTGGAGCAAGACATGTGAGGGAGTATAGAGGACCTAAGTGGCCGAAGTGAGATTCTGGGTCCAATGGTTGGCACCGTCAGCATAACCAATGTGGTATGTTGATGGATAATTCATATGTCATCAACACAGATGATTGATCATACATAAGGAGTGGTGGAGATAAATAATTTTTGGCCCTTGATCATGTATTAAGGAAGAAAGTGAAGATTAAAGAAGAAGAAAGACAAAGTATGAAGTGTGCGAAGGCACACAAATCGAGGAAGGGTCGAAGTGGTTAAAGAAGCATAAAAGAAGGAACAAAGTAAAGGAACGCAATCCATTGAAAGAGAATATCAAGGAATACAAAGAAAAAAAGAATATAGATCGTGGACAAGTCAGCAAGCGGAAGAAGACACTAATGGGTGTTTTAGAGCACCTCGTGGAGAAGAAGGAAGAACAGGTCGGCAAAGTCCTTAAAATGCGGGTTATGTGGACCTAGGGTTTTGACACCTAGGGTTTTGGCACCTAGGGTTTTGGCACCTGCACTTCGTTCTAGGGTTTCTAAGATTCATGGAATGATAAATAGAGGTCTAGAAGAGTTGAAAAAAGAGGTGAGAGTGAGGTTGAAATGTAAAAGTGTTATATTTTAGTGTACTCTTGTATTTGGGGTCTTCAGTTGGGTGCGAAGATCGACTTTGCAGTTGGGTGCACAGGGTTAGGATATAAGGAAGAGAAAGAGAAGGATCTGTAGCTGAGTCTGTAGATAGAACTGTATATTTTCATCTATTTTATCAATAAACACAGTTTTGTAAACGTAGCCCTAGGGAGGGGGTGAACCACGTAAAATCTTGTTGTTCTATGTGTTTGATGCTTTTCTATTTACTTCCTTTTATATTGTTAATGCATTGCTATGTTTCATGTTGAAGATGAGAATATATAACCTACTTTGCGAAGTTAAGCATAATACTATTAAGAATCTCTAGTTTATTTTGTGTTGTTGTTTTGGAATCATCTTACATCTCCTTTGGTTGTAGACACATGTGTCTTGCAACCGCCCTATTACTACTTCGGGTGAGACTTCATTTGCTACGCAGGTGTCACTGTAAGGGCCAGTAGTTAGGGTTTGTTGGTGCGTTGATATATTTGAACCACGGGTCTGCCCTTGTGCCAACAAATGGTTCCATTTCTAGGACCGGGATATTCTTGAGGGAATGTCAAGGTGGTTTCCATCGAAGAGAGAGATTCAGAATTGGATAGAAGAACAAGAAAGGGGCTTCGTCGAAACTCAGAACAAGAACCCTAGAATTATTACAGAAGACTGGTTGGGAAGGTACATCTTTACTGATGTGCATGATATTTTCTCTGCAGGATTTCATAAGGAGTTGTAGGAGTGGTTAGCCAGACTAGCAGACACTCAGTTTGAAATCATATCTAGACCACTTGTGGTTTGGACATCGGCGTTGATTAAGAAAGTCAAGAAAATTGATAACGTTGTATCAAGGGAAGTGGATCTCTAGTTTGACAACACTATTGGGGGATACATTACTGAATTTGCTATTGACAGAGTGGAATCATATAGTGAAGTAGAGAGGTATTTCTTCAAGGGACCTAGAAAAAAATTTCTACACTTTTTGAAGTTGAATATTAAGATGTTATTGCATGGGAAGAATATCTTGAAGATACAATAATCAGTGCAATTTTAAAGCTAATGTTCAAGAATTCAGACAACGATAGTGACACATAGGCCGGACACATGCACAGTGGGAGATTACTCAGAAAGATTCCTCTTACGAACCTATTTAAGAAGAGTTACGGTCCATTGGCACAAGACGAAGGATTCTACAATGGAGAAGAAACAGAGCTATCAGACGAAAAGTATTCAGATTTCGCAACGGCAGAGGAAGTAGAGACTAAAGATCCTTGCCGAGAAGAACCAAAATATTCAGGTACGGCGCCTACTGTCGAAGTAAGTATTGTTACTCCTCTTGTTGTTTTAGCAGGACAGAGTAACCAAAGTAACCAGATTAATCAGAGAACTCAAATTACTGTCACAAGTAGTTTAGTACATAATCAGTCGAGAAACCAAGGAAAATCAATGGCATATGAAATGAGGCTACCTATTTTCAGAGGAGATGGATCTGAGGATCCTGACCATCACTGGTTCTTATGTGAAGCTTTATGGAGCATTGAGCAAGTCACCGACGAAGCTGTTAAGAGAGCTCAGTTTAGTACTACCTTGAGGGATCGTGCATTGAGATGGTATATGAAGTTTGTTACGGGATCTGTATAGTCTAAACCGTTGAATGACATTAAGACTGCGTTGAGTGCATAGTTCAAGAATCCTAATTTAGAGTCGCAGTGCATTACAGAGTTGAAGGAAATCAAGCAGAAGGTGAATAAAACTGTTTTGGAATTTGATCATAGGTTTAAGACCTTAATAGGCCATTTAAGTTTCTAGATTCCAGACGAATAACATAAGGAATGGTTCATTGCTTCCCTCCTGCCACACATTAGAGTTCCTCTAATGCAATAGAAGGTTTCTTCGCAGGCTGAAGCATTAGAGATTGCCATGAAACTAGAAGCAGCCCCTGTAGGAGAATCCAATCCAGGTATGAGTCAGATTTTGAATCAATTAACTAGTTTATCTTTACAGGTTAAAGACATGAAGAAAAATGAAGGAAAGGAGAAAAGAGAATACATCTGGTGTATCTGATGTAAGGAAGAGGGCCATGACAAAGAGAAATGTCCTTTATTTAATGAATTCTTGGCCTTTGGAGATCCTAACCATTTGAAGCAGACTATTTTACCATGGTTCGAGGAATGTAGAACTAGACATCGTCTTGATGAATGTTATTATATGCAGAAATATTTCCAGACACCCACCAATCTTTATTGTACATTCTACAAATTTATGGGGCGTGATGAGAAGGATTGTAGGGATTATGACCTCATGCATGAAAGGTCAAGGGATGCATATAGAATGCAAGGATAATTACAGCAAGAATGGAATGTTGCACAGTTCAATTCCCCAGGAAGAGGAAACTTCAAACCTTGCGGTGGGTTCAAAGGAAGAGGACGAGGAGGAGGCATGGGTCAAGGTCGAGGTTAGATTATTTTCTATAACTATGCTCATCCAGTTCATTTGGCAATGGATTGTCAGAACCCTTGTACTACTTGCAACTATTGTAATTCATTTGACCATGTCATTGAAGACTGTCCAATATTGTTAGCTAAAGTTCATGAAAGATGAGGTGGAAACCAACAAGTCCAACTAATATCAGTTGAACCACGTGGTGAGGAACCTAGATTCGATGTTATTACTAGAGGAGGCATTTTCACAGGAGAAGATAGGGTGACTCCAGGAAAGACTACATATGGATCAAGGATCATAAGAGCTGCATAGAAGGCGCCATTTTTTTATCCAAGGAAAGAAAAACATACTTTTGAAGAAGCAAGAAGAGAATTTATAGGTGAACAAGATTATTCATCTAAGGAACAATTGGAAGTGAGGGAATGTGAAATGTCTCCATCATTTTATTAGTCTGCCCTACCTAGACAAGGAAAAGAGGTAAGCAAGCTTGTATACTTCTTGTATACCTGTATAAATTTGATTAAAGATGAAAAAGTTGTGCATGAACTACAACACCTGATAAGACAGTATGAAATTGGAAGAGTAGATGCTCTGCTAAATAGATAAGTGAATCAAGTATCTAGAAAAAGGATGACAAGCAAGAAACTGCACCTTAGTGATCAGATTGGAGACTACGACATAAACTATGTGGTCCTCGACCTGTGATTAGAAGTAAATGTTATGACAAAGCAGACTTGGGAATTGATGGGAAAACCTAAATTTATTTACTCTCCTATTAGGCTCAGGATGGATAATCAGCAGGTGGTGAGCCCCTTTGGAAGACTAGAGCATGTCCCTATAGACATCGACGGATTGAGGACATTTGCAGACTTCGAAGTGATTGAGATTGTTGATGATATTTGTCCTTTTCCTGTGTTGTTGGGTATTGATTGGGCTTTCAACAATTTGATTGTTGTTGACCTAAAAAAGAGAAGAATGAAATTTGAAGGTGATGGCCTTAGGGTCATTGCACCTCTTGACAATGATGAAGGTCTCAGATACACAGAACCTATAAGAGAAGAACATAGTGCCTATGAGATAGAGAACATCTATAAACTGACAGTGGGACAACATGATTATATTAATCCTACAACAGATGGAAATCTAAGTTGGCGAAGTGAAAGTGCATGCTCGTCAGATTCAGAAGAAGCATTGGAAAATTGGCAGAACATAATGTATGAAGTCTCTACGCGGAGGTGTGCCAGATTGACTAAGGTAGTTCGTTGGATTGGCACAGAAGTAAGTAATCTTCCCACATTTGATGGCTTGAATAATTTAGAGACATTCCTATTCGAATTTGAAGGAATTGTACCAATACAACAGAGGTTTTTGGCACTAGATGAAGCCTTGAAAGCAACACTAGCTAGATGGTGGGGAACACACAAGAAGAACATCGCAGAGTGGGAACAATGTCACACCTTGTTGACAGTGCACTTTTCAGACCAAGATGAAGGTTTTGGAGTTCAATACATAGGCCAGATATGTCCTAAGGACCATGTTCGAAGTTGTGAGGAAGCATGGAGAAGCATTCCTAAATGACAGTGGGTACATAATTTCATTAACACCTTAGATACTACACCTATCAACTGGTATCTTCAAGCAGAATTGCACCTAATCACTACAGACTGGTATGGTATGACCTAGAAATTTATAGCTATGTTCCTATTTTAAATTCAGTACCCCATAGTAGATCGGTCTTTACAAAGTGTAAGACAAAAGGTCTTTGAGGAGGTACCTAACCCCCCTCTTGAACAAGAACAAGATGAATGGACTAAACCTCTTCAACAGTTACAAGGTTGTTATAATATTAATGTTGATGAGGATGATGACCCTAGGAATGTGAAAATTTCAAAAACTGAAGGACAAAGAGATATATAAGGGCCAGGAATTGAATTACTTTTTTTTGGGCAGCCTATTAAAATTAAGAAAGTTAATATTGGAACAGAGCAAGCACCTAAGTTGGCCAATGTTGGAGACTATTGGGATGATTCTACTATTAGTAAGATTACATAACTATTGCATGAGTATCAAGACTTGTTTCCAACCAAGTTCACAGACATGAAGGGAATTAAAGGAACCATGGGAGAAATGAAGATTCCTTTGAAAGCAGATGCAAGGCATGTCAAGAAGAGACCTTATAGACTGAATCTCAAGTACAAGCAGAAAGTTAAGATTTAATTAGATAGAATGTTGGAAGCAGGAATCATAGACCCAGCTGAAGAATCTGAATGGATCAACCCTATGGTGGTCCAAGTTAAGAATTCAGAAGAAATCAGAATCTGTGTAGATCTAAGGAAATTGAATGATGCATGTTTACATGATCCATTTCCTACACCTTTTACTGATGAAGTTCTAGATAATGTAGGAGGAAAGGAAGTTTATTCATTCACAGATGGATTTTCAGGCTATCACCATATCAGAATTGCTAAGGAGGACAGACATAATACTACATTTGCAACAGAATGGGGTTCTTTTTAGTACATTGTGATGCCTTTTGATTTGAAGAATGCACCAGCCATATTTTCGAGGGTGGTGGTCGAAGAATTTAAGGAATTTTTACATAAATTTTTGGAGGCATACTTTGATGACTGGACCGTTTTTAGTCTACTCAAAGATCATATTGAATGTTTGAGATTAATGTTGTATAAGTGTAGGAAATTCCATATTTCCCTGAACTTGAAAAAGTGTATTTTCTTTTCTCCTTTTAGAGTGTTGTTAGTACACATTGTGTGTAAGAAAGGGTTGTTGGTAGATCCTTCCAAGATTGCTATCATTGTTGATCTACCTCCTCGTACTTTGGTTAGACAGTTGTGCACTGCATTGGGACACATTGGATACTACAGAAAGTTTATTAAGGGTTACACATAGAGAACAACACCTATGGAGAAGCTATTAAAGAAGGATAGTAAGTTTCAATGGATAGAGGAATGCCATCAAAGCTTCGAAACATTAAAGTAGAAAATGGTCACTGTGCCTATTTTGGTTTTTCCAGATTGGAGTAAGGAATTCCATGTTCGTGTCGATGCTTCATCCATTGCATTAGGAGCAGTTTTAGCACAACCAGGTGTAGGAGATATTGACCACCATATATTATTTTCTAGCAGGAAGCTTTCTACATCTAAAATAAATTATACTACCACTGAAAGAGAAGGCTTACCTATGGTATATGTGCTGCAGAAGTTTAGACACTACTTGTTGGGAGGACATTTTAAGATGTTTATTGATCATTCTGCATTAAAGTACTTAGTCAAAAAGCCAGTGTTGGGGGGAAGAATATGCAGATGGATATTATTATTCCAGGAGTATGACTTTGAGATCGTGGTCAAGCCAGGAATAATGAATAAGGGACCTGACCACTTATCCAGGTTAGAACATGCTGAGGAACCTACTAGTTTGGATGATACACTACCAGATGCACAGTTGTTGGCCATCAGAAAATTCGATGATCACTTCGTCGAGATAGTCCAGTTCTTTTCCACAGGAATGGCACCTCACGAGTATACAGTTATTCAAAAGAAACAGTTGGTAGTCCGCGCTACAGATTTTCAAATTATAGTTGGACAGTTATATAAGATGGGACCAGACGATATCTTAAGAAGATGTGTTATGGAGTCAGAAAGACCATTGATTCTTGCAAAAGCACATGAAGGCATCACAGGAGGAAATTATGCATGGAAAGAAACAACACAGAAGGTTCTCAGAGCTGGCCTTTGGTGGCCCACCTTACATAAGGATGCTAAGGAATACTACAAATCCTACGATGCATGTCAAAGAGTAGGGAAGCCTTCTAAAAGGGATAAGATTCCTTTATCACCTCAATTAACGTTACAGGCATTTCAAAAATGAGCTATTGAATTCGTGGGACCTATTAGCCCACCAGGAAAACGCACAGGAGCTGGATACATTATCACTGCTATAGAGTATTTGACCAAATGGACCGAAGAAAGAGAAGTTAAGGACTGTAGTGCATCTACAGTTGCGCAGTTCATCTTTGATGATATCATAGCCAGATTTGGATGCCCAAAAATTCTTATGAGTGATCAAGACACACACTTCATTAACAAAAATATTGAAGCCCTGAACCAGGAGTTTAACGTTCACCATCAAAAGAGCACACCATACCACCCATAGGAGAATGGTACAGTCAAATCTTTCAATAATATTTTGGAGATAGCATTGACTAAGATTTGCAGTGCTAATAGAGATGATTGGGATTTGAGAATTCCAACAATATTATGGGCTTATTGAACTACTTGCAAAAATTTAACAATGCAGACTCCCTTCAAGTTAGTTTATGGCCTAGAAGCAGTGGTACCTATGGAATATTTGGTTCCTAGTTTAAGAATTACAGCATTTACAGGTATGGATGGCACCGGCGTTGTTCAAGACAAGCTCGCGTAGTTGATAGAACTAGAGGAAGACAGGTTCATTGCAGGATTTCATCAACAGGTACAAAAAAAATGAGAAAAATATTACCATGACAGACATATCAAGAAGAAATCATTTAAACAAGGAGATTTGGTACTTTTAAATGATAGCAAGTTCATAAAGCATCCAGGAAAGTTCAGGACACATTGTCTTGGGCCATTTGAGGTTGCCTATGTTACAAAAGGTGGAGTTGTGCAGTTGAAGACTCTTAATGGAGAATGGAAGGATGGTTTATTAAATGGGATATGGTTGAATATGTAATGTGACAACCAATTTCCTCGCAGCTCTCAGTAAAATCAAAGGAAGAAGGGTCTAGGTACCAGGTGCAGTTGAAATTGGGTACTAAACATAGAAAAGACAGTTTGCACAAGATAGGGAGGGACAGAGTAGAAAGCACAGGCTGCTTCACGCATTCTGCAATCGAAGTAATACAGGAGGCTCAACCCTGCAGTGCCTCGGGATGAGTCACATGTGAGTGTTGGGGGCCTATTTTCCCTTGGTCATGTATTAAGGAAGAAAGCGAAGATTAAAGAATAAGAAAGACAAATTATGAAGTGCACGGAAGACACACAAACCGAGGAAGGGTCGAAGTGGTTAACGAAGCATAAAAGAAGGAATGAAGTAAAGGAAAGCAAGCCATTGAAAGAAAATATCAAGGAAGACAAAGCAGCAAAGAAGATAAATCGTGGACAAGTCAGTAAGAGGAAAAAGACACTAATGGGTGTTTTGGAGCACCTCGCGGAGAAGAAGGAAGAAAAGGTCGGTGAATTCCTTAAAATGTGGGTTATGTGGACCTAGGGTTTTGACACCTAGGGTTTTGGCACCTGGACTTCAGTCTAGGGTTTCTAAGATTCATGGAATGATAAATAGAGGTCTAGAAGAGTTGAAATAAGAGGTAATAGTGAGGTTGAAATGTAAAAGTGATATATTTTGTTGTACTCTTGTATTTGGGGTCTTCAACTGGGTGCGAAGATTGACTCTGTAGTTGGGTGCATAGGGTTAGGAGATAAGGAAGAGAAAGAGAAGGATCTGCAACTGAGTGCGCAGATAGAACTGTATATTTTCATATGTTTTATCAATAAACACAGTTTTGTGGATGTAGCCCTAGGGAGGGGGTGAACCACGTAAAATCTTGTTGTTCTATGTGGTTGATGCTTTGCTATTTACTTCCTTTTATACTTTTATTGCATTGATATGTTTCATGTTGAAGATAAGAAGATATAAACTACTTTGCGAAGTTAAGCATAATACTGTTAAGAATCTCTAGGTTATTTTGTGTTGTTGTTTTGGAATCATATTACATCTGCTCTGGTGTCCTGCAACCCCCCTATTACTACTTCAGGTGAGACTTAATCTGCTTCGCAGGTGTCTCCATAAGGGAGAGTAGTTAGGGTTTGTTGGTGCACTATTAGAGTTGAACCCTGGGTCTACCCTTGCACCAACAAGAATACTAAAAACTCTACAAATGTGTATAAAGAGAAACCTAAGGTAGGGGGGCTATGCTTGGGCATAAAACTTATTTAACTACAACCCATTGATGGGTTCTTTGAGAGGGTATCCTTCTGGAGAGGCCAAAATGTAGGCGCCTTTAGTGAGGCAATGTTAGATGATGAAGGGTCCATGCCATAAGGACTCGAATTTCCCATGGCCGAGAGTATCATGGATGATATCGTAGGCTAACACGAGATCACCTTCTTTGAATGAGAGAATTTTCACATCGCGGTCGAAGGTGGCTTTGGACCATTTTTTAGCTACCTCATTTTGTTGTAATGAAGATCGATGATCTTCATCAAGCGACTCTAAGGTCAGCAGTCGCTACTCCATTGGAGAGGTGTCAGGTAATAGCTCAATGGCAGTGTGTAATGTGGGGATTTTTCACTCGATAAGTAGGGTGGCTTTGATCCCATGGACGAGGTGGAATGGAGTAAAACCGGTGGAAGTTTTGACTATTGTGCAATAAGCCCATAAAGAGGAAAACAACATATGATGACAGTTGGTCTTATGTTTGTTGACAGTACGTTGTAGCATGGTTTTGAGGACTTTGTTGACAACCTCGACTTGTCCATTGGACTAAGGGTAGTATGGGGAGGCGAACTCATGGGTGAAGCCTAACTTTGAGGAGAGTTCTACAAAGATCTCGTTCTCAAAGTGTTTACCATGATTGGAAACTAACTGTAATGGGACTCTGAACTAGGTAATGACGTGGTTGAAGAAAAAATGCGTTGTTTTGTCAGTGATGTTGTTAAATGTGGGCATGGATTCGGCCCACTTGGTAAAGTAATCCAGTGCCATGAAAATGTACTTGTTTTCATTACTGGATGGGGGATGGAAAGTCATGAAGTCTATGCCCCATTTATAGAAGGGGTCAGCTGTGATGACTAGATGTAGAAGAGTTGGTGGCGCTTGTCCTTTGTTTGCATAAAGTTGGAATTTGTCACATCGCTTGACAGCATGGATGCAGTCATGAAACAAAGTGGGCCAGAAGTACCCTGCTCAAATGATGTTTTGGGCGGTGGACATACCCAAGAGGTGACCAACACAAGCGCCATTATGGAAATCGTTCAAGACTCTATCAGCTTCATCAATGGTAAGACATCGTTGAAGGATGGTATTGACCCCGTGTCGATAGAGAATATCTCTGATGAGGAGGTATCGGGGGGCCTGATGGAAAATGTGTCGATGATCATCTCGAGAGAGAGATGAGACCCAAGCTTCTATGTATGAAGGTAGACAAGGAGGTCACCATACCAGGGGTCATCAAAGGGGATGAAGAAGAGGTGTTCATCGGGGAAATCCTCATTGATGGGAGAAGCTTTGGCGTCTGAGGGAAAAGTCATAATGAGTTCGGCTAGGAATAGAGATTTCTTTCTTTTGTGAGTAAATAACTCTAGATCATATTCCTGGAGGATAATGATCCATCCGAAAAAAAAAATGTTAATATGCCTTCGACTAAGCAAGTATTGCATGGGGTTGGAATCTGCTATGACCTTGGTAGTTCGAAGAAGGATATAATGTCGCATTTTTTGGACTACAAGGACAACTGGTAATGCCAGTTTCTCATCATGATTATACTTCAAGGGTGGCCCGGAAAGGTTTTTACTAATGTAGTAAATGACGTGTTCATACCCATCATCCCCTAATTGGAAAAGGACTCCTGCTACTGAGACAGTTGAGGCTAACAAGTAGAGGATGTAATCGTGATCATAGTCTGGGGGACTTATTAAAGGGGCATTGGATAAGGCATATTTTAAATCATCAAAAGTTGTTTGAGCATGGTCGTCCCATCAAAATGACATATCATGACGCTATAAGCAAACAAAACCGTGTGCGCGAGTGGCGTAGTCTGGGACAAAGTGACGTAAAAAGTTGGTTTTTCCTTGTAGGCTTTGCATTTGGTGTAAAGTCCTCGGTGGTGGAATTTATGTGATAGCTTGGACCTTGAGGGGGTCCACAATGATGCCATGTTGGGATACAATGAACCCAAGAAGGCACTCGGTAGTGACGCAAAATACACACTTGAGGGGGTTCAAGCGTATTTTATATTAGTGACACTGTTGGAAAACGATGCGTAAGTCATCTAAATGTTGGGTTTGCTTTTTGGATCGAGTAGTGAGGTCATCTAAATAAGCAAGGATGATGTGAGAAAGATCACGAAAAACATAGGTCATGGCCCGTTGAAATATAGCACCGACGTTTTTTAGTCCAAAAGGCATGACACGATAAGCAAAGGTACCCTAAGGGGTAGTAAAAGCAGTTTTGTATTGATCTGCTGGATGGATTTGAATTTGATTATAGCCTAAGAACCCATCCATAAAGGACAGTGCCTCATGGCCAGCACAATCATAGATGACTTGGTCGATGAAAGGGGTTGGAAAGTTGTCTTTGGGACAAGCGTGGTTGAGATCGCGAAAGTTTGTGTAGACGCAAATAATGCCATGTTTTTTGTTAACAGAGATGAGGTTGGAGACTCACGAAGTGTATGCAATGGGGTGAATGAATATGGCAGCGCGTAACTTATCAATTTCGGCTTTGATAGCCACAGCTTTGGATGGGTGAAAGGGACGTTGCTTTTGACAAACAAGGGAGACATCTGGCCAAGTATCGATTCGATGTTCGACTATAGAAGGATCGAGGCCAAGAATCTTCATATATGACCAGGAAAAACTATCCCGATATTCCTGAAAGAGAGATTTGTAAGCAATGAGTTCTTCAAGGGAGCACAGGACACCAATGGTGATGTATTCTACGATTCTCGGTTTAATGGAAATGTCAATTTTGACAGTGGGGGAGATGGTGGCCATGTTTCTTTCTTCAAAAGCATATGGGGTAGGGATAGGGTTATTGAACCAGTCTATATGCCCCAAAGGAATAAAATCCTTGTTTTCGATTGTGCACATGGAGGATTGGATAGGAGGGTGAAAGGCCTCTTGTGAAAGAAAAAGTGTTCGATGATGTAGCGCATTCCATGGGCACTTGGGGGTAGTGAGTTCCTCCAGGATATCTTCATCGCAATGAAAAATGAGAGAATACAGGGGATCTTGGGAGGTGACGGGGGGAACTGTCAATGGGTAAGTGTTGTTGTCCTCAAGTGGTGAGGACGTAGAAGGGATATCGTGTACAGGGTGCGAGGGACCGCTAGACATAAAGTGAATGTCCTGATATTGTGGAGGGTACCTCGTTCGCTCGGGTACTGACGATGAAATATATCGAATGTCAGTAATGTGAGTCTCAGTAGGGAGTGGCTGAGAGGGCTCTAGCCGAGATGTTTTGCGTACTACAACTAACGTTTGGAGAAATTGAGTTAGAGTTGGGAAATGATGAGTGTAGTGGTCATATTCTAAACAAATGGCACAAGCGAATTTGGTTCGCAACCCTTTATTGCGTGTGGTTGAGGACTTCGTAGTTGTAGTCGATGTACTTGGTGGAGTGGCAAGCAATGTGATTTATCTAGGGAGATGGATCAGATTGTGTAACTCGGGAAGAGTAGGACATATGTTAGTGGGGGTCCTTCTCTTTCGCATAGTGCGCAAGAAGGTTGAGCTCGGGGAGGAAGTGGAGTTGTGGAATCGTTCTTCTTTTGTCTACCCCCAGTGGTGGGGGTGTTGCTGCTAGTTGGGTGTGGGGGTGGTGTGGCAGGAGCCCATACTAGGATCTTCATTGGTAATCCCTATGCTTGAGGAGGGAGAGATGGTGTAGGAACCATAGCGGGTGGATGGAGATACTAGACATGGATGGAAAGAACCATGTTGGGAAGGGTAAGAGCAGAAGCTACCTGGAATGCTTGGACTCCAGGTGGGGGGTAGAAAAATGGAATTTGGGTAATGGCTTGGTGGACTGTCTCCCAAACCGATATTTTCCCCTGGAGGGGGGGGGAATCTGGGACAAGTGGTGCAGTGGGGTGCTGAGGGAACTCCTGAGGTAACAGTTCTCCCACTGGTGGAACTTCGATGTGTGGAGGGGCCTCAGTGGAAGGAGTATTGTCTCTGATATTTTTTCCATTAGAAGCTACTACACACACTTGTGGTGAAGGGTGTGGGAGAGGTGGTGCTCCATGATATGCCCCCAGTAAGATTGGGTCATTGAAAATTTTGGGACCCATGTCGATGACCGAAAAAATATATGAGCTAGTGCGGACAAGGGGGAGAATGTTATCGATGTTGGTGGAATGATTAGGATCGTAATGTGTAAGTTGGTCGATGGTGACGATTTTCCTTCATAGCATACATGTAGCTACGTCCAAACAATATATTGTAATCAAATGGGGCATCGATAACTTCAATGTCGATGAGGATGGTTTTTCCCCCAAGTTCTACAGGGACAATTTGGAAGAGCCCTTCGAGGGAAGATGGGCGACCGTCGTAAGCTTGCAGGGTAATGGAAGATGGAACTAGCTCAGGTGAGCTAAGTTTTTTCCATACTTCTTTGGACATGATGCATGTGGATGCACATTCATCGATGATACACCGATGAATTGTGATGTTTTGGATCTTAACTAGTATCTAAAAAGATACCAGGGTGGGGAGGTGTGGTTCTCCACTATCTAGATCAAAAGTGATGAGTCGAGTATTAGCTGGGTCGATTGTCGCCAAGGGGGAAAGAAAATATTTCCGTTGAGATGAACATGTTTGGAGGACCTCCAATACAGACATGGTTGCAGGAGACTATGCTAAGTCATCGACCAGGCTATAGTTATGTGTTTCCCTAGCATGAGGTTTATTTACATTCTATCGTAACGACATACAGGGTATACGAGGGTTTGGTTCAGTGTTAGGGCGTGGAATCATCAATGGTTGTCTGGCTGTAGCTAGAGCCACTTCTAAGGTGTTTGGGGTAGATTCAGGGGGAACACTGTATTGACAATCATGTGTTTGCAGAAGAATATATTCTTCATTGGTAAGGACGATGTTGCGATCGGTCGGATTTCCAAGTTGATTGGGACCCAGATTTTGATACTGCCCCATTTGTGGTGGGGCGATGATTACCTGTTATTGGGTATTCATCACACCTTGGTGTGGAATAGGGTTTTTCAAAATAGCAGGAGGTGGAAGTTGCAAATAATTTTGTGGGGCCTGTTGAGGGGTAGGTGGCACTGGAGGACGTTGTGCATTCATAGATTCTCTCATCTGTTTGAAGTCAGAAATTTGGGGGCAATGGTGCGTATAATGTCCATACTCACCACATAGAATTAAAGGGAAGTTAGTTCTGAGGTTGTTGTTCTTCCCTTGTCGTGGTTGATTTTTATCGGTGCCCCCTTAGGGGTTTTGGTTGCCTTGATTTTGGTTGCCCCCAACGGGATGGTTTTGTTGGGGGTTATTTCTACCTGGTCCCGAGTTGTTATTATTTCATTTTTTCCCTTTCTTCTTGGAATTATTCGGCGGATGGGCCGTATTTTCCATATTCAATTGTTCAAAAGTCTAAAGTTTTTTAATGGGAGAGGGTTGAACAAAGTTAACATCGGCATGTGGTTTTCCTGGTGGAGGAGCAACTGGTTGTGGAGGACCAGGAAATGGAAAATGCAGATTGTTTTGTGGAGACGATCCATATGGCGTGTAGGAAGTTGAAGCAATTCCACTACTGTTGAGGTTATATGCAGGGGTTGAGGGTGAACTCCTACTTGGTTGAGAGACTGGGTGCATCATGGGTACCGGTGGGGGTCCACCCAATGGTGGAGGGGGAGCAACAGGATATGACTGTTGGTGAGTGGGAGGAGGGTAATAGTACGTCCCTCCATATGGCTGTGGATATTGAGGTGCACCATAAGTGGGTGATGGGTGGACGTAAGGGTTGAGATGGGTCATAGAACCAATCAGCCCATCTGCAATGTGGGACATCCCAGGTTTGTCCTGGCCAAATGGTATGGGTCGGGGTGCCTCAAGTAGTATTGTGTATAAGTAACCTGACTGAGCATAGATGAGGTCAAATTGTTGGGCCTTGTTGATGGCTTCCTCTTCTGACTAAGGAAAAGTGGATGCTACATCCTTGGCAATAATAGAGACAAGGTATTTAAGAAACTAATCAAGATGTTTTTCTTTGGTGGTTTCTGCTTTATACAAACTACGTCGTCGATGCCATTCATGGATGTGGTCAGCTATATGGATAATAGTGGTTTGTTTGAACTTAGAAATAATTTCTAAGCCGGTATCATGATGAACTGGTAGTTGGAAAAAGAATAAAAAGGCCTTCGCCAATGATTCAAATGTCACATGGGACCCTGATTTTTCGTCCACATACCATTTGGTTGATGAGCCCGTGAGATTTATTTGAAATAACCTCAATCGGATGGAATCATCCATGATGTTGTTTGAAGAGCAGCATAAGTGAAATGTCATAACATGGTTGGCGGGATCTTCCCCCAATTTTCCTTCAAATTTTGGAATATTTGAAGGTAGTTTGGTAGGCATATTGGGCCATGTGGGGTCATGTAAAATGGGATCATTTGTGAGTTTGGTCAAATCGGGAATGTTGAGGGATGCCAAGTATGGCATAGGAATATTTGGCGGAGGATTAGTTCCAGCCATTCTATGAGTAGGTAATGGACTTGTCCCTTGAGAGGGATTTGGTGGGTTTGTACTTCCTCTTTGGGAAGACGTTTGACTCCTACCTCCTCGTGATGGAGAAACAATAGATGGGTGACCTTGGGTATTGGACCCAAGCAAAGTGGAACCAAGTAAAGATGATCCCAAAATAGTAGCACTCACGGGGGTGTGTGATGGCTGAGCCGATGAGTTGGAAAGACTAGGGACTCTTCCTAGAATAGGAGGGAGATTCTGCAAGCGTCTAGAACGATGAGGATTCTTTGGTTCCCCTATGGTTTCCAAATATAAAAGTGAATGTGTGAAAATGGTGACAAGAGATAAATAAATGAACAAGAGCTTTGTATATTTGTTGACCTTCACAAGATAGTATAACTCACAATTTCATGTAATCAAATGAACATCATACATAAATAAATTGTAAATAAACAAGCATGTGGATAGGTGGATTTTGTCCGCGTGGGGGAACAATAAAAACAAATGTTTGTGTTCTAAAATACCTAACGTCCTTCCTCTCAATTAGCACCGATCCTTCCAATAGCACTCTATAGTGGGGTCTAAAGTCATCGGAAGAGAAACTAGTGAAGGTTGAAGTAAACAATTATAATGAGGGGTAGAGGGTGAATATCCTGAAAGAGCTGGCAATATTTCCCAATAGCCACACAAAATATGATCAAGGTGTGATTGCATCCCACAATCGCCACCTTGGTGGATATCCTAAGTTTGGCTACTAAGTACTTTGGTCAAAGTGTGGCATTTATAGTTTCAGCCTCAAAAATTGGTCACAGGTTGGATTCCCTCACAAGAGTTGGATGACTCAAGGAGGGATGCGCAGAACAACTGGGCCTCGGTCTTTGACCCTTCACGTGTATCTCCCTGCCTTATGGTGTAGGAAAACTTGACTTGGATGATTTGAAAGTTCCCTATTTCTCAACTTCTATTGTTTGAAAATGTGAGAACCTAATAACGGGGGGTTATTTGGATGCCTACCCCCGATACCCTACCTAGACTAAAAAAAAACTTTTGGCACCTCATGTGGAGGAAACTTTAGTGCATTTTTAGAAAAAAATTAGATGTGGTGGGCTGAGAGATTGGTGTCATGGACCAACCTCGTTTGAATTAATTAGGTGTGGATAATTTCCAAAGAAGTAGTGATATCTTTCATAATTCCTTTTGGAGAAAACCTACTTCGACCTCCACTATTCTAATAGAAATTATGTGTGTGTGAGGAGTGGCTTTGTGTGCAAGAAAGGGACAAGTGTGCAAAGATTTTAATAAGTTAAGTGTGAGATTGCAACATGTGGACTTCCTGTGGTCCTTACAAATCTTCTTACCTAGCTTACTATGTGTCTTTGGTACAACCTTACAGAATATTTAAATCCCTAAAGAACTAGAAATGTGGACATATGGGTCCTAACAAATCCTTTAAACTCCCTAAAATGTTATCTATACTAAGAACGCTTTTGAAACTATCCTAGATTTGTAGACATGTGGGCATGCATGGGCCCATTACTTTGATCTTTAAACTTCCTAGATTGTGGTCTAAACTAAGAAAGTATTTAGAAACTATCATAAGTTTTCAAACATGTGGGAATGTATGGGCCCTTACAAAGCTTAAAGATGATTTCAACAACTAAGAGGAACCCTGGGGGGGAATTTGTCCTCTCCTAAAGATTTTTTAAGGGAGATGAAATGTCCTTTTAACCACCTTTATGATTCCTGAGATCACACAAGGGTGAGGGGGAAGAGCATACTTGAGGGTTAAAATTAACTTATAGTCCCAATTTAAGTGATTGTGTATAAAAGCAATAACTTCAACTTAAAATTTTACAAGCCAAATGAGCCATCCATGTGGCAACAAAGAAAAAGAGGAGAATAGTGATTCTTTTTACCCCCTAAGTGTCTATGTTAGATAACCTTTCTTATGAGAAAAGACTCTAAGTGGAGTGTATTTTCCTCACAAAGTGCATGAAAATAAAAATCTGAAGGCTAGGGGCCCTCAAACCATTCATAAAAACCCTTACAATTTTGAAAAAATGGACTTACGCGCGGGTTACAGTTCTGGCAGGCATGCAGAGGGTGCACAATGCGCAAAGTAATGAAGATTTTTTTGCACACAGTGAGCATCTATGGGCCTAAAAATCCGCACACTTCATGTCATGCATCGGGGGAGAAATTTCCAAGTGAAATACCCCTTCCTCAACTCTAAATTTTGATTTTGGCAGGTTGGGCTAGGCCGGTTTTGGTACCTGCAAGTCAAAAAAACAAAATGAAGTGCTCTCAAGGATCAAATAGGGAGGAATTTGATATCGATCCCCAGTATGGTCACCAATCTCTTGTGTTGGTTTTGTCACTTGAGTGAGCAAAACAACAACACTTCCATGTTTAGATAAGCCTGCTAAACAAGACATAATTTTGTGAGTGGGTTAGACAAACCAAACACACATGAAAACAAAGAAATACAACTAAAAACGACTAAGAAATAAATGTTAGAAAGATTGAGAAACTTAGAACCATGAAAATAAAACAATCACCAACATATTTCTACCAATGGATCAATATATTAGTAGGAAAAACATCGTAGAGAAAGGCAGGGACTTATGAGCCCCCTCTTCCTCCTTGGGTTCCTCCTTGGGAGGGCTCTTGAATTCCCTAATTGAGAGATCTTCTCTTCATACAATGGAAGAAATGACAAATGGTGAAGGAAAAAAATACTTATTTCCTCAAGAGGTGAGTGGAATGGTCTATTGCAATGGTGCTTGAAGGATTCGAAGAGAAAAGAGGATTCTCAAAGAAGAATTCTTGCAGCATAACAATACCTTGAAGATATTGGTTTCTTAGCACACCCATGGCTCTTATTTATAGCATCCATTCATGGAAAAATGTAATTTTTTCATAGTGTGAATAAGGGGCCTTTTAGGTCACCCTCTAGCCCTTGACTAGCCTCCAAGATAGATTTCGCTCAGATATGAGTGTCAAATCGTGTTGGGGGTCGGACTAGAAGTGGTTGAGGGGCCGACAATATCCATAATTGCACTATGTGTGCTTCCTTTGGTGAATTTGCGCACTTTGATTTTTGACCCAATTATATAATTTTTTTCCTTTTGATGGACTTTGGTGTTGTAGGTGGACTAATTGTTGTTGGCATTGATGTGTTTCTTCATTCACTGTGTGCAATGTTGTGGACGATTTTTCAGTGATAACAATTAGATATTTCTTATTTGATTCTTGTTTCTGATCTATAAACATAGTTTTTCTGATTTCAAGCTCATTAAAAAATGAAACAAGGTTCGAGCAGAGTTCACATTTCTATGTCAAGCTCATTAAAAAACGAAACGGAGGGCCTCAAGCATAGTTTCTAGTTTCAATCTTGTGTAAAAAGGAAACCTGCCTTGCGAGCATAGTTTTCTTCTCTGTGGCAAGCTCGTTAAAAAATGAAACAGCGGTCTGGGAATCGAACCCACGGGTCATGAGAAAAGTTATTTTCTTGTGTCAAGCTCATTAAAAAAATGAAACAATTGCCTCTCCCATTGATTCGAGTATTTTGGTAGATCTCATAAATATTGATTCGATTCTTTCGCCAGACCACGTAAATCTTGAGTCGAGCCTTTCACTAGATCTCGTAACTTAACCTTAATTTCATCTGCCTATGTCGGTTGATCCTCTTTCTTCCTCTAGTGAAAAATTTCCTATTAGTAACCATAAGTCTATTGGGTATAGAAATTGGCATTAGCAGAAGATTTGGTGGATGAAACGAAGCTTGGGGGGTAGGTCTCCAGCCTCTAGACATCATGTTGGAGAAAAGCCACTAGATTTTATCATGCAAGTTGGGGCAAAAGTACCAACTATCCATGGGTTTCGTTCGAAACCTTTGGACATTACGTTGGAAAGTACTGAGCTCAGTCTTTGTTCTTTCTCCTGCTCATTAAAACGTGAGAATAGGTTGTCAAGTACACTTTTATCTATTTTTCGGACTCGTTCAAGCTATATGAAAAAGGAACTCTTTGGAGTTTCCTTTAAGCTCTTTTCATACTCCCTAAACATGAAAATATTTTCGAGTGGTCTTGCTTCCTTTCACACTCGTTAAAAGGTTTGAAAGGGTGTCTTTTGAGTGATAGTTTATCTCTTTTTCGGCCTCACGAGACTAATTACGAAAAAGGAATACTCTCATCAAGCATGATTAGAATATTTCTCCCCTCTATTGTTTTACAATTTTTTCAGGCTTTGGAAACTAAATTTACGAAAAATTCATCCATGGAGTCGTCTTCAAGTTCTTTTCAAACTCTCTAAACATGAAAAATCACCGAGTTTACCTTCTTTGAGATCGTAAAATTATGCATTGAAGGACCTATGTGAGTCCAATCTCCAGGACCCATACGAGACCGAACCCCTCCTTCCTTAGGTTCGTTAAACATATGTCGAGGGACATATCCAAAGGATGCGTTATATCGAGCATCTGTTATCCTCCTCAAGCTCGTTAAAAAATAAAGAGGTACTCATCTATTGGGATGGGGGGGAGAAATGAAGGAAGTGGGTCAAGTTTTTTGGAATATTTTATGGAAGTTATTGTCGCCCTTGAACATGGCACTTTTTTGTGTCTTGTCTTACAGTTGGGTAATTTTCTTGTCTCTCAGTCATAACAATTTTGTGTGTCGTCATACTTTTTGGTTCCAGTCAAAGAGTGCTCTTATTTTCTGTCACATTATGTTCTTGGTACTTTTCAAGTCAATGATGCCAAGTCAGTTGTCATGCTTAATAATGTTCAAGGTAATTTTCACTTCAAACCATCCTTCTACAATGTTACCAATTTATGGTTCATGTGTCAGTCCATACTAATTCAATTCATCATCTTACATCACTTTTGTGTTTCAGTTTCATGTCGATGATGGGGGATACATCATGGCCCTCCTTCAACGAGTCTGTTCCTGTCGACTTGAACACATTATCCAAGAATTAGACTTAGAAACTAGTTAGTGCCTTGGGAGTTGCATGCCTCAATGTTATGCCTCCTCACTTCCGAAAGTGGGTTTACATCATTGAGCTCTGATTGGATGGTTCCATGAATGTTCGACCTCAGCTCATTTATTCACATTCGTTGGAATGTACTAGGGTATTGTTATCCCCTAGCCTAGGGATAACTAAGGAGATCACATATTGATTCCCATAGGTCCTAGATTTGGAGTAACTAGATCCAGATGACTTAAGCATGGCCCTAGAGGGCCCCTCTTTTCTTCAGTGCAGTCCACATATCACCAGTAGCAGTATCCATTGCACCAGCCTGGTCCTATAGTAGAAATGAGTCTTTCTCCTTGAGTTAATGGGTCTGAGTATCATGGTATGTATCACTCTAATTTTTTAAGCGCTTGAACATGTTGTATTGAATCCATCTTCATTTCATGACATTTTCTTGGAAATTATGCTCTTTGCCTCATTCAAACCTAGGAGGGTGACATAGTGCCATAGTAAGTTGATTTCCCTTTAGGATGGGTTGCTACTGGGTGGATCTTTGAAGAGTCATTTTCTATTCCCTCCATACTTACCACTTTCCATCTTTATTCCTTCCATATCCCCTTTCCTTTTTGGGCATTGGGATTGGCTACACTAGGAAGGGTTGTACCTTACTTCGTGGGAAGAAGGGGCTAAAGGCCCAGAGGGTAAAAGTCGATGGCAAGAGTTAAAAGAAAATTTGTTGGCAAGAGTTAAAATCCAATTTTAAAACGTTCGAGATGCTTCGCCCAGGGATCCCCAAGAAAGAAGTGAAAATCTTCTCAATAAGAAAAGGGGACCCACAAGATAACATAAACACTCAAGGTACTAGTTGATGGATAGGAGGTCTCATCACGAGTTGAACTATTATGACCATGGGCATGTAGCAGTATGACATTACCACCTATTTGGTCACCAAACTAGGGTAGTGGCTCTTGGCAACATAGCCAAGAGAAATGGGGTCCCATTATGAGCCAGCCTTCTCATTTCCGGGAAAATATTGTGGATAACACTGTCACCTATGGTCATCAAGACAGGACAGTGGCCCTCAACTTTTCCCTTGAAGAAAAAGAGAAAAATATCAAAAGAAATAAAGCTAAGAATAAATGGCAATGAATGGGCTAGGAAACAATTGCATCCATGACAAGGTGCAGCTCACCCTCCACAAAGGCACCAACATGTAAGACTCTACATTTCCCTATTATCACATGCACCCCATGCCACCTCATACACTTGCATGACTTGGAATAGACTCCACCTAGAAAACACCCCAAAATTAAGAGAGGTTATCCCAATAGGACACCCTAAGACCCTCTCCAAACCTAACTTGCCAAATTGCATAACATCTTTGAGCATTTGTTTGGGGTTAAGGGGGGTTTTATGCACATGTTCAGTTAATTTAATTATTAGATGCTATGATCATTATGACTTATGAACCCCTAGAGGCGTACTTGTTGTATCTACGGGATCTTTCCTGGTGGACAGGTACACATGAGGGAATGATTAGCTCAGACCTTCATGGGGGATCAAAGCCCATAGATGGATGTTGAAACCCCATCCAGGGGGTAATAAGATATTGAAGGCTTGCAATAAAAGAAGGAAGGATGTCACCTTTAGAGGCACTCTAGAGGACCCAGACCTAGGGTTTCATGCTCCTCCCACTAGAACATTGTCCTTGGGAGGCCTTAGACATTACCTCTGCATCCCTATATGTCACATGTCAGCTAGGGTTTTCACCTTGGAGGCATTCATGAGGATATTGGCACGTGTGGGAAAATTTTAGGCCTTTGGAGGTGCAACGTTTCATCTCCTTTGCCCATCATCCCACACTTGAGGCCTAACGTCACCCTAGAGAGGCATGACGTCACCTTTGGAGGCCTATTTAGATGCTAATTGAATTTATTTGGGTAAAAATTAAATTTTGTTGTAATTGGCTAGGTCAACCTTGATATTTTGACCTAAAATAATTAAAGGTCAAATTTTGGTATAAATAAACAAAAAGTGACATTCATTTTCAAGATAACTCATCACAAACAAGTGGTGGACTGAAATTTTCTCTCTCTTTAAGGGTCATTGGCTGAAATAACTAGTGCGCATCTCTTGGGAGATTTTTATGGTGGTGTATTTTGGCATTTTTCATGGTGGAATGGTCTTCAACTAGGGTTTGACTTGATTATTCCTAGTGAAGTAAGTAGAAAATCTGCATTTTTATTCATGTAATGGATGTTTGCAATAAAATTTACTTGTTTCATGTCTAAGATTATGAAATTGCTTGTTTAAACCCTAGGGGAGAAAAAACAAATGCTTATTTCTCCCTAAAAATCTTCTACTAGTTTGATCTTTCCAATTATACATTTTTTTGGACTGATTTAGAGCCCTAAAGTGCTATCTCTCTAGTAATATCATTATAATCACCAATTAATTGTCTTTCAAAAAAGATAAGGAATGAAGGTACGTTAGGGCCTAGAAGTTCCTACTCTCTAGCAAAACCTCCCTTAAAGGTCTAGATTCTTGAGGCCTTGAATTGCCAACACCTCTTGCATCTACCTCTTCCCTTAGATAAGAATTATCATTATTTTATTTCCCAGGTGATATTGTTACTATTATTGACTCCATAATCCCCCTAAAGGCACTGATTTCTATACTCTTGTGGATGAATGAGATCAAAACAAACTTTCAAACTATCTTCTTGAAACTCTCACTAACACTAACAACCATTGTTGCTTCGATAATCCTTGTTAAAACCTTTATTTTTCATCCCTAATCACCATGCTAACCTCTAAAAACTAACCCAAAAATTTACACTAGCCTAGGTGTTATCATCCCAAGGCTATAGTCTTCCCTTTTCTATTATTCTAAGTGCAAAAATTCTGAAGTTGTTGAAGGTTGTTGTTGTTGTTGTAACTATTGTTACAGTCATCATTGCAACCCCTAAACAGAACTTAACAGTCCATAATACCACCCAACATTTGTATTAGGCAAGTTACTATCAATATATACTAAAGTGTTTGACTAATTGCCTAAACTAAGTACTTTTTTGAAGTGGTTTTGCTATTGTCGTCATTATTTATTTTGTTTTTGTTACAAGTGTTTTGATAGCCTATTGAAGTCACTTATTGACTTCTTTTAAATATTGAAATTGTGAGTGACAAGGTACTATCAAATTTGCAAAGTCTTTATATCATTTTTTTCATCACAACTTGCAATTTATGGACATGTTGTCGCTACTATAAACTCTATCTTTTGTCTATACACAAGAGTGTTTTAGTAGAATATTTATATCTTGAAGTCACTGATTTGAAACATTGATATCATTGGTTATTGATAATGTTTGTTGTTTCATTAGTAAATTTTCATCTCCATTTCCTTTTTCCCCTTTGAACTTTACCAAGTGATTTCTTTCCTTGAGTGACTTAGAGAGGGTGGGTTTTACCTGGTCTTTTTACCCTTCATCAACCAACTAGGTCTTGGGATGTATCCATTGGAGTGAGTATCTTCTCCTCCTAAATAGAAAGAGGTATCATATTGGGGTGATAGTAAAAGGACTACCTCTGTGTTACACCAATCTAGGCCTACCTTCCTTTAGTCTTTGGGAAAGTATAGATTTTGCAATAACATTTTTGGCATTGTTGTCAGGGAACATCGAGTCAATTTTCCTCGAATGACATTTTTTTGGTAAGCCTTTATCCAAATCCTGCATTTTCCCAAAGCTTACCTGGATAATCCACTGAGGGTGATTCCCTCATCCCTTTGGTGATCTTGAAAAATATTATCTGGAGACTCCACAAAATTCAGGGAGATACACAAATCCTCCCAAATCTTACAGAGGAAAGCCTCCCCAAAACTCTCTTGTAGTAAAATCATTGTTTGGAGGTAATCTTCCCATAAGCACAATCTCTAATGCCCAAACTCGAACCCAAAATCCAAATCAAGATAATAACCAAAAGCAATGGGCATCCAAACTTTTTAAGTCGTTAAACATGACAGGAATTCCAAGATACCTTCGGCAAATGCCCTCTAGGTATGAAAAATGGTTGCCCAAGTTCACTGGTAATGATGTAGTTAGCGTTGAGGACCATATGATCAATTTCTGGGCCTTTTTCCAACTTCATCCCATCAGTGAAGACATTGAAGACTTGGCAATGAAGTTGTTCTCTGCTACTCTCTATGACAGCGCTAGAATATGGTATAATGGTCTTCCTGATGCTAGTATTACATCTATAGATAAATTAGAAGAATAATTCCTCAAAATATGGAGTGTCAAGGAATACCCCAACATGTTACTAACAATGCTTAACAACGTCATAAAAGTTGAGGATGAAACTATTAGGGTATTCCATGATAAGTTTGAGAGGCTAGTACAACAAATCCCAAGAATCTACCACCATTCAGACAACTTTCTTCTCTTTCTTTACACCAAGGCCTTTACAGGACAAATGGGTTTCCTTATCAAAGACCAAACTCCTAAAACAATTCAAGAATCCCATGAGATAGCTATGAAAAATGAAAATTACATATCATCATCCAATGTAGAACCCTTCTTCGCCCCAAAAGTTAAGATGGATGATAAACCCAAAGTAGTTCACAATGTTGAGGCTGCCTCAGATATTGGTGCTAGCTTGGCAAGGCTATAATTGACTATAGATGGCATGGTAAAAACCCAAGAGTTAATGATGAATAAGATTGTCAACCTAGAAAGATCCCAACAACAAGCTCCTAGAAATCCTTATAAAGGGAAATTCCAAAGGGTCAGTCAAGGTTTCAAGCCCAAGAATGATCAAGAGGTCCCTAACACCTTAGCCCCCACAAACATGGTAGAGGAGAACCCATGGTGTTTTTAATGCAAAGAATCACATTGGGAGCATGAATTCCCTTTGAACAATGGGGATCATGATCAAGTCAACGTTATCAACCATCCCATTGAATAACCACAATATTTCCTTAATATCACACTTGAAGAACATGAAGAAGGCATAAAGGAGTCAGCTAGGAAGGCTAGGATGGACGTTATCAATAGCCTTGATCAAGAGTCAAGAGAGAAGTTGAAAAAACAAGAATTCCAAGTGTATACTAGACAAAAGAAAATGAACCAACCTCCCTCTACTGGACCTATAGCTTCACAACCAAAACCTCCACCTATGAACATACTCCTTCCTAAGACCTCTTCTAAGGTTAACGAGGTTGACTTAAATTTTGACTTGGAAGGTGCATTGTCCAAAATGCATGTAACCATCTCGTTGAAGGAAATTACCAAGGCTTTGTCCATGAAAGAAAGGTTTGAGAAGTTCTTCAATGTGTTGGATGGACCCATAGACCCTCCTATTATGCTACAAGCAGATCATTTCAGGGTACAATACGATGGGAACCCACCTTTCTTTATGTCATTGCTAGTAAAAAACAAATTTATCAACAACTGTATGCTTGACTCAGGAGAAAGTGCCAACATGATGTATCTAAAGGTTATGGAGCAATTAGGCCTAAATACTACACGGCCTTATATAAATATGTGCGGGTTTGAATCCAGGGCCATAACTACCTATGGGGTAGTTGAGAACGTTAAGGTACACCTTGGTAAATATGTTGAGGGGGTGATCCATATTGATGTTGTGGTGGTAGATGTCCTTGATGTATGGGGCATGCTTTTATCTAGGAAGTTCGTTGCAATTTTGGGTGGCACACTAGAGATGGATTTAACTTATATCAACGTGCCTATGGAGGACGGGACGATTGCACGCCTTCCAAACATGCCAATGGCCAAGGCTCATGTACAAGATATTGACAATGATACTAACATTAGTGAAACACATGAACCAATTAAGGAAATTTTTCCTACATTTTCTCCAGAGGATTTTCCTTTCACCACAAAGGAGGATTTTGATGAGATACAAGGGCCAAAGAAACAAGAGTATCAACAAATCCTAGATAAATATAAGGAGAAATAATTTGGCTCTGTCAAACTAAAAAAAAAGGAGATAATGAAGTATTGATTAAACCAAGCCAACAAGAAGTCCTTACAGCTAAATCCCACCCTCCTCCCTCAAGACAATACACCAGAGTGATACAGGAACAATGAAGCTTGAATAAAAAGAATATCGAGAGGGAGACATAGTATGGATGTGGGACACTAAGAAGGGTGAGCCTAACAATGTTAAAGGGAGTGAAAAATTTTGGCTTGGACCCTTCAGAATCAGGATGAAGTTAGTCAATGATGCCTACTATTTATCTACACTTGAGGGAAGGAAACGTCCATTACCGGTTAGTGGACGCCTCCTCAAACCCCATCATGGGGAAGAGACTTGACTTGACAAGTAAGTACAGGTAAGTTAGGATAGGTAGGCATTTGCATCCATTGTACATACCATTGCATATCATGTTAGCATACATATAGTTGCACATTTTCATATTGTCTTGATTCATTATGTATATATGTATGCTCATAATCATATGTTAGACTAGAGATGCTTTTATTTGTTTATTTATCATATATGGACAAGGGGTGATATCACCACCCTAAGGATTGCTAATGTCTTTTGTTGAGATTTAGCAGGCACAAGCTATACCAGAGATGTTGAGGTTCTCATGCGCTCTACGGTGAGCACATGTCCCCGAGTTGGAGCCATATGTTATCCCCTAGTCTAGAGATAACTAAGGAGATAATGTCTCGAGGCCCATGGGTCTTAGACATGGAGTACCGAGAGCCAGATGACTTAATCATGGCCTCGGAGGGCCCCTATTTTCTTCAGTGCAGTCCACATATCACCAACAACAATATCCATTGCACCAGCCTGGTCCTAAAGTAGCAGTGAGTATTGCTCCATGACAAAATGATCTCGGGTATCATGGTATGTATCACTTTGATTTTTGAAGCAATTGAACATGTTGTATTGAATCCTTCTTCATTTCATTATGTTTGCTTGGAAATTATGCTCTTTGCCTCGTTCAAACCTAGGAGGGTGACACAGTTCCCTAGTAAGTTGATTTCCCTTTAGGATGGGTTGCTACTGGGTGGATATTTGAAGAGTCATCATTGGTTCCCTCCATACTTACCACTTTCCATATTTATTCATTCCATCTCCCCTTTCCTTTTTGGGCATTAGGATTGGCTACACTAGGAAGGGTTGTACCTTACCTAGTGGGAAGAAGGGGTTAAAGGCCCGAAGGGTAAAATTAGTTGGCAAGAGTTAAAATCCAATTTTGAAAACTTTGAGATGCTTCGCCCAGGGATCCCCGAAAAAGAAATGAAAATATTCTCAATAAGAAAAGGGGACCCACAAGATAACATAAACACTCAAGGTACTAGTTGATGGATAGGAGGTCTCATCACGAGCCGACCTATTATGACCATGGGCATGTAGTGGTATGACATTACCACCTATCTAGTCACCAAACCAGGGTAGTGGCTCTTGGCGACATAACCAAGAGAAAGGGGGTCTCATTACGATCCAGCCTTCTCATTTCCATGAAATGTTTGTGGATAACATTGTCACCTTTGGTCATCAAGTCAGAACAATGGCTTCAAATTTTCCCTTGAAGCACAAGAGCAAAATATCAAAAGAAATAAAGATAAGAATAAATGGCAATGAATAGGCTAGGAAAAAATTGCATCCATGACAGGGTGCAGCTCACCCTACACAAAGGCACCTACATGTAAGACTCTACAGTTCCTTGTTATCACATGCACCCCATGCCTAAATATTTATCCCATGCCACCTCATACACTTACATGACTTGGACTAGACTCCACCTAGAAAACACCCCAAACTTAAGAGAAATTAGCCCAATAGGACACCCCGATACCCTCTCCAAACATGACTTGTCAAATTGCATAACGTCTTTGAGCATTTGTTTGGGGTTAAGGCGAGTTTGATGCACATGTTCGGGTAATTTAATTATTAGATGTGATTTACATGCTATGATCCTTGTGACTTATGAACCCCTAGAGGGTGTACTTGTTGTCTCTATAGGACCTTTTTGAGTGAACAGGTGCACATGAGGGAATGATTAGCTCGAACCTTCATGGGGGCTCAAAGCCCACAGATGGATGTTGAAACCCCATCTAGGGGGTAAGAAGAGATGGATACTTCTCCTCCTAAATAGAGGGGAAGTATCTTCTCCTCCTAAATAGAGAGAGGTATCCTATTGGGGTGACAATAATAGGACTACCTCTATGTTACGTCAATCTAGGCCTACTTGCCTTTAGGCTTTGGGAAAGTATAGATTGTGCGATAGCAAGTACCTTGGGAATCATTGTCATCATTGGTGATTTCCCTCGCACTTATTAACGGTTTACCTCAATGACTGGTAATCAAGTGGTCTCTACCATGTTCGACATCAAATCATCTATTCACATGGCTAGATTTGTACCACATCAGGATTGGGACGAAGACCCTGGGTTGGGCACTCACTTTGTTATGTGCTTTGTCCAGGCTGCGATGGAGATCATTTGAACATGTAAAAGATTCACGTACAATCACCATGCTGAAAATCCTACAAATATATATACTATAACATAGATCCACATTGTATTGATCTGTGGCTATGTTTTCTTGTCTCGTAGCTCCATTGTGTATTTTTCGTGGATGCGATTAGTTCATGTCATGGAGGTATGGATCCACATTGTATCATTTGTGGCCATATCCTTAGTCTATATTCTCATGGATCCGCAGTGTATTAGTCGATGACCATGCTTTGAGTCATCTCGTATTTCAAGCATAGGTATGCCTGCCTCGGAAATGGAACGTATTTGTATATTGACTCATGATTGTTTGTAGCTTATTCCAGGTTCTCCTACTCCAACACCCTTGCATTGAATACTTTGTAAAGTGTTTTGGCCATCAATTTCTCTTCTAACATCAAACTTTATGGGGCATCTGTTACACACCAAAATGTCACACTTAAGTGTCGCACCCTAAGTGTCACAAGAGTCACAAAGTGACGTATGTGTTAGAATATAAAATATTGTGCTCGTTTTACCATTGACAATACCCTTGTCACCCAACCATAGGTCGAAGACACCCTCCGAGCACCTTGACCTTGACAAAGAAAACAATCTTGGTAGAAATCCAATAGCCAAGAGAGGCTAATGCACCAAGCAAGAAGTAACCAAGCTGAACAAATAGTCTCACCCAAAAATCAGCGCAGTACCTTCCCCGGGACTTGCGCACAAAACTGTTGGACTGCAATGCACAGAAATTGCTCTCTGCAATTCTGAGAAGTGTGAATAATGAGAGACTAGCGCCATGTATTTATAGTAATTCTCACAGGCTTTCCTAGGTCGACTTCTCCTTTTGGGTACTAATTAATTCATATTAATTATATTTCTACAGCCGACATCTTGTCTAGGGTTTCCTTCATTTCTTTGCTTCCTTCCGGAACATTATAATCTTGTCAAAGGTCAAAATAGAGGTTCATACCTCCCGAAGCTACCATAATATCAACACTCCCTCCTAGCTAGGGAGGTATGGTATTGAGCACAAACAGACCATTCAACTGGTAGTATCACAAGCACCATCATTATTATCCAACTGGATTATCTCCTATGACAACTGGTACAATATCAATTTATAGAACACAATTGTGTCTATCCATGGTAGTACACAACTACTCAAACCGTGACACATAGTCACAAACAGTGGAACATATCCACCACAGTAGTATATCTCTATTTTCTGGAAACAAGCAGTCTCCATAACAATCATCTAATGACAACCTGCACAGAAAATATTGTTAAAATAAACTGAACCATCTGGGCCAATCTTTCACTCACATCTGTGAGATCTGAAAGAATATATGCCCTCAGTATAGAACATCAACAATGGGCTAGCTGCCCTATTCTTCTCAAACAAGGAAGAATGATTGTTTCTGATTTCTGAGCCTGGACCATTCCTCACTGTGGGCCATTCCTCCGACACTAAACAAAGTGTAACCTGGAGAGAATGAATCTTCCCTAAGGAATGGCTGTCCCTAATTGTTGAGCCTGGACCATTCCCCATCCTGTGCCATTCTTCCTACACTAATCAAAGTGCACCCTGGAGAGAATGTATAAACCCTAAGGAATGATTGTCCGGACCATTTCCTCTGTTAACCACAAGAGGAAAAGACTGTCATGTATCAACCTCCAAAACGGACTATTCCTCATGTTAACCACAATGAGAAATCATTGTCCGGTGAGGCGGGCCAGACTTCTTGAGTAACCCTCAAGAAGAGAGACTTCCCTAGACCACTCCCCATGTTAACCACAATGGGAAGTCGTTGTCTATGATACATCATCAATCTAGACCATTTCCCATGTTAACCACAATGGGAAATCGTTGTCTGTCAGAAATCTTGATCCACTTTCCGAACAGGAAAGAATCTGTCCGAGCTGGACTATTTTTCAATCACAAAATAAAAGTTTTCAATAATATTTCTAGTGCTCCCTCCCAACCTACAGAGTCATTTCTTCCCTTTCAACTAAGGGAGTTATTTCCACAATCCCCATATTCTCTGGGAAATATGCAAACTTTATTCTGGATAGAGGTTTTGTCATGATATATGTTGTCTGCTCTTCAGTGGGGATATACTCGATCTTTACCTCTCCTTCCTAGACTTTATCTCGAATAAAGTAGTATTTGATCTCAATGTGTTTCGACCTTTCATGAAATGCGAGATGTTCTGATAATATTATACAACTCTGATTATCACAATATATTATGGTCGATTCTGGAATCTGATCAAATAAATCGGAGATTAACTTCCTTAACCATATTGCTTTTGTGCATGCTTCACATGTTGCCATATACTTTTCTTCTGTTGTGCTGAGTGTGACAGACTTTTGTTTCCTGCTGCCCCAAGATATCATAGTGGAGCCCAAGCTGAAACACATACCTGAAGTGCTCTTTATGTCTTCTGCACTTCCTGCCCAATCAGAGTCTGTGAATCCATGAAGTTGGATATCACTTGATGCGGTATATCTCAAGCCATAGTTTATTGTCCCATGAATATATCTTAATACATGCTTTGCAGCTATCCAATGTTCATGTCTTGGTTCCACATGGAACTGGCTTAGTGTATATACGGCAAAGAAAATGTTTGGTCGAGTATTTACCAAATACATCAATGACCCAATTAGTTGTCGATATAAAGATGGGTCTACTGGGTCAGAATCTGGATCTTTCACTTTTCTTATATCCGCATTCATAGGAGTGTCCATGGACTTACAATCCATCATTTAAAATTTTTGAAGGATCTTTATTGCATACTTTCCTTGTCCAAGGAATACTTCACCACGCTTCTGCCATACTTCTAATCCCAAGTAATAATGCATGAGACCTAGATCTTTCATATCAAATTCAGAAGCTCATTTCTTCTTGCATTGGATGATGAGAGACTCTTCACCTATTATGAATAGATCATCAACATATAGTAGTAGGATTATAGGTGCATTGTCCACGACTTTATAGTAAAGGTTTGGATCTGCATGACTCTTGGAGAAACCAAGTCTCATTAGATAGATTTCCATTCTGTCATACCAAGCCCTTGGAGATTGCTTGAGTCCATATAGAGCTTTCTTCAATCTGCAAACGTGAGTGTCTCTGGAATGTACCTCAAACCCTTGAGGTTGTTCAATATATACTTCTTCTTCAATAGCTCCATTGAGGAAAGTTGTCT
>ML784103.1:534725-553653 GCA_009831015.1 Picea engelmannii | reverse complement strand
TTAGAAGTGTTGTCATAGTATTGTGTAATATAAATTGCATTATGACACACTCATGCAATCCATGTGTTTTTTTTAAAGTAATATTCCAAATTATTCTTTGTGTATATTGTCATATTGGTATCCTTACTTCTAATCCAACTTCATGATAACACATGCTTCCAATATTTGGTTGATTAGTGCCTTGCTTATTTGTAGGGTATATATATATTACAATATAATAGTAATGTCATATTACAATATTACAATGTAATAGTAATGCCATATTACAATGTAATATGGCATTACCATATTACAATGTAAAATGGTAATCCCATAATGTATGCCATATTGCAATGTAGTATGGTAATGCCATACTACATTGTAATATGGCATTACCATATTACAATGTAAAATGGTAATCCAATATTATAATATGGGATTACCATTTTACATTGGGATTACCATTTTACATTGTAATATGGTAATGCCATATTACAATGTAGTATGGCATTACCATATTACATTGTAATATGGCATACAATATGGTATACCATATTACAATGTAATATGGTAATACCATATCTCATGTAATTTAAAAAAAAAAAACTTAAAGCCATTGTCGCAATATCGACGATAGTTCGTCGAAAACAAATTTTGTATTTTACCACAACCGTCACAATAGCGACGAAAGTTCATTGCAATTTTCCACGAAATTTTGTCGCACATATAGCATATGCATCATAAGTTTGGTCTTGAGATATATTTTCATCGATATTGCCAAAGATTTTTGTCGCAAGTTGCGACAGTTTTGCATCGCACATTCAGCATCTGCGTCGTAAGTTATTGCCTTGGCAAAAAATTTCATCGTAATTGCGACGAATTTTCGTCGTAATTTCCACACTTCTTCGTTGTTATTGCGTCGTAATTGCGATGATTCATAGGGTTAACTGATCTTGAAGGTGGTGACACGTGGAGCGCTTATTTTGTCGATGTTTCCACACATACCTAGATCGTGGATATAGCGACGAAATTATTCTGAAGAAAAAAATCTCGGCTTTCGTGGAAATTGCCACGAATAAGTGTGGCAATATCAACGAAAAATCATTGCAAATTTGGTCATATGTACTAGTGCCTATGGGTGGTATGGGGAGGTAACCCTGTGGTTAATGTGATAATTGCGTAGAGTGGATGAGATTTTATTTGTTGTAAATTGAGATCCTTCATTCATGATTACTTCCCTGGGTAATCCATATCACACAAATAGTTCAAAGACAAATTTAATGATTGCCTCCTAAGTTGCATTTGGCAAGGCCATCGCTTCCACCCACTTGGTCATATAGTCTGTCGCAACTAGTATATAAGCTTTCTGGTTTGATTTTGGGTTGAAGGGGCCAATGAAATCTAGTGCCCATATCTCGAAAGGTTTCACAATCACTTATGGTTGTAGGGGCATTTCATAAGCTTGGCCTGGTCGGCCCATCCTCTGGAAGTTGTCACAGGCCAGGACATACTTCTTTGCATCTTTGAATATTGAGGGCCAATAGTAACCCATCTGTAAGACCTTATGCCCAGTTATGTGGTTTTCACAATTTCCACCACAGGGCTCATCGTAACCTACCTTCAAGACATCATAGATTTCATCGTCTATGACACATATTCAGATCTAGAGATCAAACCCTATGTGGAAACGATATCCACCAATCCAGGTGAATTGTGCACTGCGTTGAATGGTTAATTTCCTTTCTCTTGATGAAAAGTGTGTTGGAAATCTCCCAACTGCCAGATAATTCACCACATCAGCGTACCAAGGTGTCTTAATAGTGACAACGAACAAGTGTTTGTATGGAAACTAGTCTTCAACTGTCAAAGAATTATCGGTTTTGGGTACACTAGACAAAAAATCTGCAACAAGATTTTCTCTTCTGGGCCGATCCTTAATGGTGATGTCGAATTCCTGCAATAGAAACAACCACCGAGTAACCCGCCCATTATTAATTGGTTTTTTAGCTAAATATCTAATAACAGAGTTATCAGTATACATAATAACTGGATAGCCTGTTATATAGTGGCAAAATTTATTAATAACATGTATAACAGCTAAAAATTCTTTTTTTGTTACTGTGTAATTTAATTCGGCAGGATTAATATTTTTTCTAATAAAATAAATAACATAAGGTTTCTTGTCTTCTTCCTATCCAAGGAGAACGCCTATCGAGATATTTGATGCATCTGAAGAGATGTGAAATGGTAATTTCCAATTTGGTCCTCTCAACACCGATGCGGTTGAAACTAACCTTTTGAGATCTGCAAATGCAACATCACACTTATCAGACCATTGAAATTCCACATTACCAGTTAAAGCATGTAAAGGTGCAACTATTCTTGAAAATTTTTCTATGAATCTGTGATAATATCCTTCATAGCCAAGGAAACAACGTACCTCGGTTTGTGTATGAAGTGTAGGAAAATTAAGGATTACCTCTATTTTTTTTGGGTCTACCTTGATTTCATATTCAGAAACACAGTGTCCTAGTACCACACCTTCTGCCATCATCATATGACATTTCTCATGACTCAAACATAGCCTGGTAGAAATGCATTGTTCCAATACCTTCTTTGGATTGTTTAAATATTAATCAAAGTCAGTTCCATAAGGGGTAAAATCGTCGATGTAAACTTCAAGTCCTTCATTAATTAAATAAGAAACTATGCTTAAAACAACTCTCTGGAATGTGGATGGAGCATGACATAATCTAAAGGGAAATACTTGGTATGCGAAGGTACCCCAGGGACATGTAAATGTAGTTTTATCCTGGTCTTATGGAGCAATCTGAATCTGATTATAACTGTTGAAGCCATCTACGAAGGAGAAAATTTTCTTCCCTATTAAAGTATCAAGGACCTGATCAATAAAAGGTAGGGGGAAATTGTCCTTCTGGGTAGCTTTGTTGAGTTCTATGTAGACTACATGGATTCGCCACTTCCCATTCTTTTTTGGGATAATTACTAGTGGAGAGACCCATTGGTTGTCTGAAATAGGATATATGAAATCTACATCCAACAGTTTCTATAATTCTTCTTTGACAATGTCCCTGAAATGAGGTTTTAATCTTCATTGGCGCTGTCGGATGGGTCGAGCATCTTTTTCAATATAGATATGATGTGTACATAGTTGGGAATCAATGCTCTTCATGTTGGGATACTCCCAAGCAAAAGCATGTTGATATTTAGAAAGGATCTGAATCAATTTTTGTTGTTGTTTCTCATTCAAACTGGCATTAATATTCATAAATAGTCACGGTGCGATTTCAACTGTAATGTTGTTGTGGACAGCAGTAGTGGGAATCTGTTGCTCCATCAATTCTTCCAAAGGATCTCCCAGTGCTTCATTATCTAAAACAACTTTTAGCATTTGACATGTTGGGTTGCTTATAACAGTTGGGTTGTTAATGAAGTTGTTGATCACATCATCTTCTAGTTGATTTTTTATCCCAAGAGATTCTTCTAATGTGAGAGGAGATCGTAGGTTTTCTTCTGCATATCTAGGTGGTTTCAATTGTTGATGTACGACAGGAAAACTTGGTTTAGTCGAAGGATACAAGATAAGGTTCTTTACAACACTTCCTCTAGCAATTGTCATGTTGCCTGTGCGACATCCTATGTATGCATCTGTTTTTGCTAGCCACGATCGTCCCAATATCAATGGGTGTCCATAAAGTCTAGTTCTTGGGTTGATAACTAGGAAATCAGTTGGGTATTCCCAAGAGTTGACCGAGATTTCTATGTCTTGTAATGTGTCGACTGGTTTAACCACCGATCTATCAGCCAGTTCTAACATAGTTGAAGTAGGTTCGAAGGAGGTGATCCCCAAGACATTACAGGTCTCGGTAGTCAGAATATTGATGGTTGCCCCCAAATCCACCAGTGTATTTGGAAGAAAACAACCTTTTATCTGAACCGTTACCACGGGATTCCCTGGGTATGTGTACTTGATTGGCTCCTTCTTGCCTATAATAAGATCGGACAAAGTTCCTACCACGTGAACACTTGAGTGATTCTTAGTTTTCCTTCCGAGATTCTTCCCACACAGTTCTTTAATTGTTTTTTCATAAATAGGTAAATATTGTAAGCCTGTAGGAGTGGAATTTTAACACATAGATTCATTAGTTCCCCGACGATATCAAAGTTAGGATATACAATTGGTTTTGATATCATTATCCTTTCGGGAAACGAGGGAGAAGAAATTACGTCTTTATCATGATTTTGTTGCTCGATTGTATTTTCCCCTTGCTTTGTTTCTTCTGTTACAACCACAGACGATGGTTTTATTGTTGGTTTTATATCATTCTCATTCTCTTGTTATTGATGAACGTTTCTTTCCTCGGGAGAAATTATATGCCCTGATCTCAACCGAAGTTCGTTGCACCCGACAAAGTTTGTTCCATCTTCTGAATTTTCAACAATTTGCACGAGTTGGACTGGTCTATTGTTAGGATTCGGGTTGGGTTGAGCTGGTAGTTGAAGGCGCATTTGAGGTTGAGGATTCTGGGGTAATTGAAGTGGATCTTGTAAAGTGGTTTGAGCTTGAGGAGCCATTCCCATGGGTTGATTGGTTAGTCCCATGGGACGGTGCCAATTCTGAGTCCAATTGGGGGCTTGGGCAGCTGTGCTAGTCCATTGTGAAGGATAGGGGTTATTATTTGAATTCTTCCAAAATGGGGTAGGGTATTGCAAGTTAGGCCAAGTAGGATTAGAAACTGGTTTATTTGGCCAGGGTGCAATAGGAAATTGTTGGGACTGCCAAGTGGGCTTAGCAAAATGTTGGCCCTGCCATGTGTTTCCATAATTATGCTATTGATTATGTTGTAGAGAAAAGAAAGAAGAAGGATCTTGTAGCATACCTAGGGGACGAGCCTGTCATTGGCAACATTGAGACATCATATATAATAGTTTTGTTTCCTTTTCTCCTTCTTTAAATACAACTTTTAGTCTTGGGAGTGATGGGCATTGCTTTGTCGCATGGTCTTTGGCATAGATGGCGCAAGTTCAAACCATGTCTAAGGGACATTCTCTTGAACCATGTTTCCTCCTACATCGTGGACAAAATATAGCTAATGAATTTTCTACTTCTTCTTGTTTATGTTTAACCTACATAACATCCCAATTGTCTAGTTAGAGTACCCAAAATGTCAGTTTTAAAATTTTCTAAAAGATTACCAATTTCTGCTTGGGTGACACTCCCACTAGTAATGTTGGTACTTCTGGTGATAGCGGCTCGTATTCTTGATCTGGTTCCTGTACTACCGTGTGAACAACTGATGCACAATTGGACAATTTCATCATATGTTTCTTTATAAATATCACATTTTCCCATTAAATTCAATGTTTCTACCCATTCATCCTTGATACCTTGTATTAGAGGGCTTTAAGTAATTCACTTGGTAGTGTACCGTAAGGTGATCTCTGGAGTTTATATTGAAATCTTTCAACATATTCTTCTAGTGTTTCATTTTCTTTTGCAGTCATTTTAAATATCTCATCCTTTAAATCCCTGCGCCTACAATAGTCTTAATATTTCGTAAGGAAGGCTTGTTTCATTTCATCGCATGAATTTATAGTTCCCCCCCCCCCAATCCCATAAACCATCGTAAAGTTTCCCCTTTTAAAGTGGAAGGAAATAGATTTATTTTATGGGGTTTAGAGGTATATCCATAGGCTCTACACAGGACATCAAACTGGAATAAGAATGCATCAGGGTCTTTTAACATCAATCCATTAAAGGTTGGAATATTTTGTGGTGGAATGGATTTCATTGGGGCATTAGCAACTGGATCAACTATAGGATATTCCAAAGTGGAGGTTTGGGCTCACGGCTGATTTTATTGTGCCATGTGGTCGAAAATGTGCCAATAACCTTCAGGGATTTCTTGGTCTGGGTGTTCTACTCAAGGTGGTTGATTACTTCCCTTAGGATATTTATTCGTGCTACCTATGTTTGGGATTTTAGTTATTCCTTCTCCTATCATAATCACATAAGATTGAGGTTCAACCGGTGGTGTGTTTGCCTCAACAATTCCACTTGTCTCCCCTTCTCCTTATTTCAAATTACAATAATTTCTCTCGTCTAAAGGACTGAATTGTGGAGTACGTGAATTTTAGAAACTTTGTCCAGTCCCTTCAGTTCCTCTATGAGACTCAACATGAGCTGCAACTGGTGAATTTGTTGCTTGAGGGATTCAGGTAGAACCTTTTCGAGGTCCAACTAAGGCTTGAGATTAAGATTTTTGGATGATTTCGTCTATGAAAGTGCTCCTTCCAGGGGGAACTGGGACCTCAGATTTTGTAGTTTTTGGTAGGGATTTTTTTTTTACCAGGTTCTTTCTTCTTAGTCATACACACATACACAAATTCTATGCACCTATATAACCTCTATGCATCAGCTGAAGGTAGGTGTTGGCACAAGTATTTTACTTGTTTCTTACGTAGGTTCTTACCTTCCATTTTCAATACCTCATCCTCCAGAGACACGACCTATTCTATCTTACATTTTCCCCTGCAACGACGCCAAAATGTTGGGCTCTAAAGATGTCATAAAAACAACCTTAGCCTGACATTAATTTATCAACTGAGGAATCATATTCTCTTTCAAGAATGTCATAAAATTCTATGCAGATAGTCGTAGAGGTTTAAATCCTATAGATAATTCAATTACATCAAATCTAAGTCTATCTAAATTACTGCAATAATCAAATTCTTCACGCATCCATCAAAAATTCTGAAACTAATAACTCACTCAACATAACTGTAATCTGAACAATAACACACCATGAATCAAAGCATCAATCAATTTATTGAATTCATTTATATAAGAAACAATAATTTAATATGTGAAAACACTTAATGAATCAATCTCTCAATGATTAATTAATATTTAATCTACTGGAAAGGAACAACGATCTACTAAATATTTAAGAAGGAACAACAAATGTGAATTTAATGAAAGGAACAACAAATGTGAATTTAACGAAAGGAACAACAAATGTGAATTTAAATGAAGGGAATCCACAAGCAATAAATTAACAACAAATGGAAATGGAACATCAAACGACAATCTTTAAATGGAACATTTATGCTCTGCAAATGGAACAACATAACCAATTCATAAAAGAATCATCACATTAACAAGTTTATCTTAATTGTTGAAAGGAAATTCAAATCACATAACTATAACAAAACTGATACGATTACAGATGAGACAGTAACAGGGCCCACAGTCTTCAGAAGATACTGCTACGCGAAACTCAATACGCAGAAATGATCAAAACGCTTGAAGCTTTCATTAATTCCATAACTGATAAATCATTTACAATGGATTGTTGTACATAATGTCAACAATTAAGAGATCTGAATGTTTTGTTAAATTCCTTGGTATCTCTCTATTGTTCACTATCCTTTATATATTACAATGAGATAGGTAAATTAATATATCATGGGGATCGAGAGATCCTCGGGATCTCTTTTACTATTTATGAAGATTGAAAGATAAAAAGCCAATCTTCCTTTGAACCATTTGTGCTTGATTTCTTTGACCTTTAATGGCCTGTCCATCTTCATGATCTTCTTAATTATCTTTGGTTAACAACAATTTTCCATTTCTACATAAAATCAAAACAATTCCAACCAAAGTTCAGAAAATATCTAATTCCATTTAATAATATTTCCTAAATACTTTTTAACCATTTTCTTTCCTAATTACTTCAAATAAATAGAAAAGTCAACAAATAATATATCACAAACCATAGTAATAAGGAGAATATTTATACCTTTTTCTCAACCTAACAAAAGGTATATCCAAGGAATACACATTATGATGTCATACTCTCACTCTATTAACAATTTGAGTGTGGTGACCCCTAAAAATGTTGTTTAGGGCCTCAAAACGGCCCTGGAAGTTCAGGACCCGAAAACTATGAAAAAACTGCGAAAAAACCATGAAACTAAAAAACTACCAAGATGAGCCAGTTGGAATAGGTGGGTGGCCACCGATATCCACCTGGATCAATCCTCCCCCATTAGGAAGCAATGGTCTCCATTGCGTTGAGTTCCCCCGTCAGATGAGGAAATTTCTGTTTAATTTGGCTCCGGGTGAGCCACTTTCCTTGGTGCAGGATCTGCCTTCTTTGAGAACTAGATAAAGTCAAATCCTCTACTGGCGAGTGCCCTTGACCTATGTGTCCATGATATGATAATTGGATGCATATTCCATGTAGTGAGGTTTGATCTCTTTTGGTGTCAACTATTATTCTATCTCTCAGGTGTCCAATAATGGTGGAAAATATGGTCGAAGGAGATCCACATTGAATACTGTGTGCAAGCCAAGGAAGGGGGGAATGTTGAGCTCAAAATCATTGTCTCCCACAACCTTGGTGATGGCTTAAGTTCAATAACTAAGTGTACAAAGCTTATGATGATGACCTGTGAGGCGTTCTTTTTACAAGTGCAACCAAACTTTGTCTCCCACTTGAAACTTGTGTGGCACCCAGTGTTGATCATGGCGCTACTTGTACTTGGCATTGGACTTCTGTAAAATATCATGAACCTGTTGATGGATGTGTTGGATCTTCTCAATGAACCAAGTGCCTTTGTGAGCTTCAGTTTGAGCATGGGATGATTCTATAGGGGTGGCCACAAGTTGTATTGCAACATTCATGGGACCCAATGGTTGAGATCCCAACCCCAATTGAAAGGGGCTATGGTCGATTGAGCTATGTATGGTGCTTTTGAAGTTGTGTTGAACATATGGGAGATTCTCATCCCATGTGTGGGGGTGATTGTAATTTTACATGTGTGGGATATGCACGATCATCCGGTTGACGACCTCAGTTTGGCCATCTGTCCGAGGGTGGAAGGAAGTGGATTTGGTGATCTTGGTGTCCAGAAGTGACCAGAGGCTCGACCATAATGTATTGAGGAATTGGTTTTCCTAATCTAAGATAATGGTTTGTGGTATCCTAAAATGTACCCACACTCATTCAAAGAAGATCTTGGCAGTGGCCTCTGTTGTGATGCTCTTCTTGGAGGTGGCTAGAATCGTCATCTTGGAAAAGTGATCAACAACAAAAAAAACACATTCATTTCCCCTCTTGGTGGATGGAAGGCCCGACATGTAGCCCATTGAGATGGATTCCCAGATCCCGTCAGGAGTAGGAAGAGGGTTTTACATGCCTTGTTTCTTAGCGGACAATTTGGCAATAGTACATGACCTGATATACTTGTTGACATCCTGTCAAAGTTTCAACCAATCGAAATTTTGTTGCAACATAGCCATTGTCTTTTCCACCTCGAAGTGTCGTGCCACCCGACTATAGTGGGATTCCCAAATCAGGTTCACTCACTTTCTTTATGGAATACAGAGATGGCCCAGATGGAACAAAAACTCATCCAGAAGATGGAAATTAGTGATAACTATGTTTGTGCCCAACATCTGGTAGGTGGTGGTGAAGTCATGATCTTTTTCATATAGGTGGGGCCATATGGAGGTTTCGTGGCAGTGAGAGTCTAAGATGATGATGAGTTCCGCAATTGGAGGTCGGTTGAGGAAATTAATGACATGGTTGGAAATTCCTATATTATACTTGATGTCGAGGTGGAATTATTGCATGTAGGTTGAGCACTTCTAATGGAGGTCATTCTGAAATTTTCTTTGTGTTTGCATGAACTACAATGAATTATGATCAGTTTGGATGAATGTCTCCTTCCCGAGAATGTAATGCCTCCACTAGCGACAGTCCTGCACAATGGAATAGTTCTTATATCTAACAATTTATCTCCTAATTTTCTAACAGAGAGTGGCGATTGACTAGTCCATTGGGTAGCGGTGTGGCGGGGGTTAGATTGATGGAATTGTTGACCTAACAATATAGAGGTACCCAAGTAGGTGAGGATAAGATGACTTTTTATTCTTCCACGACCTTACCACTTTCTACTACTGCGCGGAGAGGTCGGCCATGGAGGCCCTAGATGTGGTTGCAATCTTTCTCTCACTCTGAGAGTAAATCACGAAGAAGACAAACTTCTCAGTTTGAGAGATGGCCTTCCTGCATTGCTTGACAAAGATAAAGGAAATGGAACTAGGTGGGACTATCTCGGGTATCCTATACAATTTCATGATCAAAGAAATAATAACATTGCGAGGCCTAGACTCATATACAACATGACATTTCCATAAATAAGGTTGGCCCAAAAGAACATTACAAACTTCAAGGGGAGAAACACCACACAATACCTCATCTTTCAAGGGCTTGATGCAGTATGACAGGCGAAACTGTTGGATGATATGAAGATTGCTTCCTTGGCGGAGCCATCCAATGGTGTAGGCATGTGGGTGTGGCATTGTCGGCAGGGCCAACCGCTTGACGACCTCCACTGAGATGAGGTTATTCTAGCTACCGCTATCAATGATGAAGTGTAGAAGGGTTCCTTTCACCCACATATGTGAATGAAAGAGGCACTCGCCTTCCTCTGACTCATCAGGATCATCGGGATGGATCTTAATGGTAGAAACAGTGGGGCTGGGTTGGAAGTTAATGATTTGTCTCCCATTTTCTGGTTCTTACTTAGAGTCAGAACCCGCATATGATTCATAGACTTTAACCTCAACCACCAATGACTTCTTTGAGTGGAAATTAGTAGTTTTATGCCATGGGATATTATGGAATTCGCACCACTTCCCAGTGTCTTTCTACATCTTTCCATTGTCCTTCTTTGTTTGCGGCTTAGACTGGTTGTCTTGAGGTTGTCCATATTTACTCTGCCCTTTGTTCTGCAGGTTGGGGATTCTCTTTCCCTACTTCTGCTATGAGGGGTTCCCAAACCCAAGCCGTCGCGTCTTTTGTTTAAGCTTCTCTTCGATTTTGACATCATATTGATAGGTCACACCCAAGGACGATATGTCCATAAACTCCATTTCTGCCTGGATGTATCTATGCAGACCACCGCGGTACTTAAGCACTATATGTTGCTTATAATATTTGATACCCATCTTGGTGGACAAGGTATGGAAGATATTTATGAACTCTAGCACTGCTTGGTCCCTTTCCTACCGTAATGTTGTCCATTTTGTATACAGTTCGTCATAAATTCAAAGAGGTTAGTATTGTTCCTTTATAACATCCCCAAAGGACTCCGAGGTGAGTCTGATTGTAAATAATGAGGGTTCCTTTGTTTCCTTTTGCCAACAAAAATTCTCCCATCAATCTTTCACATGGAGAACGACTTTGAGGAGCGCAAAAGCAATTTTTTCTCTATTCAAAAAGTTATGGATAGAAAAATACCCTTCTAGCAGATTCAACCATTTGACTACAACATATGTGTCCATCTAACCTTCAAATATAGGAATATCAAAGTTGATATATACCTTGAAGGGGGTGACGCCTCCGCTCGAGCAATGTGCATCACCTGTTGGTAGTCATCAAAGGATTTGCGCAAAATTATCGATCATCTCGTTCCTCTATTACATGAGGGCTTCCTCAAGCAACAGTTTAAAAGGATCTCATTTCTCGTCTTATTTATTTTCTCTTTCTATGGAAGGTCTCTTGGGAATGTGAGATATTTTTTCCTCAAGAGAAACAAGCTTGAGACCCATTTCTTTGTACCCTAACCTCGTTGGGGACATTCACTAAGAACGACAAGGAGTAGACTGCTTTGATACCACTGATTCAGATTTTATGAGAATAACGAAATGAAAAAATAATATTATTATTATTAACACAGAGACACAAGGAACAATAACAGAGATACAGTAAAACTGACTTCTTTTCAATAAAAAAATATGATGAAACTGTAAAATGCAAACTGAAAACAAGCTTGTTAGAATGGTGGCGACTTATCTCTGAGGAGAGATAGAGAGATTGCACTCATTTGCAAGAAGATCAGTACAATGAGGCCTTGAAATAATTTTTACAATAAACATGAATGTGAAAACCATAGACATTGAAAAACCTAACCCTAGGAGATGAAGCACCAAAAGTCATGTGGGCCCCGTTGGGGTACGTTAGTACATCAACTTCTCGGGGTCATAAGTTTTGCATATGATCTCAGTTTTAGGTGCATGATAGCCCATTGGAAAGGTCTATCCGAAGACTACACATAATGCCATCAAAATATAACTTTAACCATAGTTTAACTATGGAAATCCCTAAAAATGTTGTTTAGGGCCTGAAAACAACCCCTTAAGTTTAGGACCCGAAAACTAGGAAACAACTGCCAAGATGAGCCAGTTGGAATAGGTGGGTGGCCATCGATATCCACCTGGATCAGAACCCATGACCCTTAGATGCCTCACCAAAGGAATGAGGCCATACCAAATTTCATAAGGAGACTCATTTTCAATATCATAAGATGGACACATGTTTTTCACATGTACTGCACATAAAACAACATCAATGCAAAACGTCGATTTCATGTTTTTGAAAAACATCATGGAATGAACCATGTTTAAGAGAGTCTAATTCAACATTTTAGCTACACCATCTATTGAGAATTGTATGGAACTATGGTTTGATGTTCAATCCCATGTTTTTCAAGATGGATTTAAAATTCATTAGATGTATATTGTATTCCACTATCATTATGTAGAAAGTGAATATGTGATTGTGCTTCATTTTGGATCCATACATGAAATCTTTTAAAACTTTCAAAGGCTTGTGATTTTTCTTTCAACAGGTACACCCAACACATTGAGGTGTAATCATCAATAAAGGTAATTATATATCTATATCCATTAGCATATGAAATATGAACGAGGCCACATAAACCAGAAGTAGTAATCCAATTTTTTGGTACGATCTACAAGTAGAATAATGACATGGTTGTTTTCTATGTTTTCCAAGGATAATGCATCACATTGCTTCAAATTGCAAGTAATAGTAGGAAAATAAAAAACACCATTATTTTTCAATGAATGCAGATTGTCATAATTAAGGTGTCCAAATATAGCATACCATAACAAACTAGATGGCAATGTACCTTCATTTTGGTGAGAGAGGTATGCATAATTTTGTGCATCAGTAGATGATCCTTTCGATTTCAATGTTTTTTCATCCTCTACTCCTGTCATAACGACGATGTTGTCGGAATCCTTACTTATTTAAACTTTTTCACTGAAGATATGAATAGAGTCGCCTTGCTATTGAATGTGCACAAGAGGTAGAAGTTCCTTCATAAATAAGGAAGATTGAGTGCATCATGCGGAAGAAAATATGGGATTCTAGGTAATTTAAGCATGATATTGCTAATTCTTGAAGGTTTGAGACTTGATTTATTTGCAAAATAAATTATGTCATCTACATTGTCATTGATATCTTCAAATAAGTCTCTCTATAAGGTCATGTGACATGTTGCACGTGTGTGAAGAAGCCATGCATCTCTCTAATAAGAAAACGGAGCTTTAAAAAAAATTCCAGTTACTCCAATATTGCAATGGGAAACAATATAATGAGCAAATTAAGGTGCTTTACCTTTCACCGAGTCTTTTTTTTTATCTTTATTTTCTTTGATCTTCTCCCATGGGGTTCTGCATGTCTTTGCTTCATGTCCATTCTTCCCACGATGGACACATTGAAGATCTATTTTCTCACCGGGATTATGCATACCCCCATGCCCCTAAAAATCATCTTTTCACATCCTTGATAAATTTAGTGGATCGTATGCTTCAATATATTAATTTTCTCATTGAACCTTCTACATTTCTTAAGGATATTAATGAGCACATTACCAGGAGGGTCTTGTTCTTCCTTGGAGCAAAGTTTTCCAAAGGACTTAATGGCCTTTATGGATTCCAATGGTTGGTTTTGGTTCATCAAAATGGACATATATTTCAATGTCATGTCAATATGATCTCTTCTCAGCAAAAGATACAAATCCAATGTGTATACCAAGTGGAAATTGGTTAGAACCTTAATTTGTGATTAAACAAGAATTATGTGAACAATATTATACAACAATTGCTTCAATATTTATACGATGGAAAAGAGATATGTAAGAGTATTAACCCAGTCTAATCCATGGTCAACGGTGCAGTTGTGCAGGTCGTCATTCTTAGCAGATAAGGTAACGAGAAGTTGCAGGACCTGTTTTTACTAGATGTCAAACCATTGAATATTAGGATTGAAATAGGAGAGTTGTGATGATAGTAATAGTAACACGAAACACCACCAAAATAAGTAGATATGCTCACGACTATGGGCATGGGCAAAGAAAAACAACCTGTTCGGTAAAGGTCATCTGAGGTATACATGTTAGCTACTGGACACTCACTGAAAAAACCTTCAGTATAGCACTAAGACTCCCTCTAACTCAAGAAGACACATGAACCGATTGAAATCTAGGGTATGTTGATCCAAAATGGATCCAGGATGGCCTAAAAATAAAAGTTCTCAGAATCAGACGAAAATAACACCATTGCGTCGGGCTCATCGCGTCGATTCCGAACATATATTGTTTTTCCGAAAGTGGACACAGTATGAGAAATTTGTCGTGTTCTGATCGATTTCCCAAACAGGTAAAAATGTCAACTGGTCAAAGTCAGCGGGACGTACTATTGACGTCAGCAGTATGACAGGTGACGTTAGCATGATGTCATGATGACTTTATCAAGAAAACATGGTAGCACGAGGATGTGACACATGTCACTCGTTTTTGGCATTTTCAGGAGCTTATGTGGACCAATAAAAAATTGACACGTGGTACTGTATGGACGCAACACATGGATGTATGGAATGTTGACGTGGCCCAATGATAGGAAGAAACATGGCAGTATGGATGATAGGTGGCATTATGGAAGATGATGTGGCAAGGTGACGTGGTTGTATGGATGTTGACAAGGTAGATGACTAGACAGGTGAATTGGTAGTATAGATGATGACGTGGCAAGCTCAGGGTAGGACATGTGGTTGTATGACAGTGACGTGGAAAATGACTGAGTTACTCACTATGTAGTAATGTGGCAGTGTTTACTGGGCATATGAGTGGGTTGTTGACTATGTGGTGATTGGACCGTACGAGGCAACCATAAGGTGAAACATGGCCCAATCACAAGGTTCCACATGGCACCCCCAATTTATCCAATGTTGGTTGTGTAAAAATTATGTTTTGCCTCCAGGGGATTCGAACCCTTGACCTCCGGGGGAGGCAACAGACTACAACAAGGGCACTAACCCTATGGGCTACTATGGTTCTTATTAAACCATATGGCATATATTGTGTTAAAAGTAAATATTGACATGTATTTTGGGATAAGCCCTAGTCGGCGAGGGCCAGAGAAAGGCCACATGGTAGCCCACGTGACCAAGAGCTAGAGCAGGGCATGGGTTGGTGGATTGACTAGCACTCGGCCACATGGTCCATGCCTACAACCAAGTGCCAAGAATTAAGGGGATTAACAGTTAGTTCCCCACCCAAGGCCATATGGAAACTCCTAGGTGACCAAAGCCTCGAAGAAAGGGGGTTGCGTGCCCAATTTTCAAATTTGTGGGTTTAAAACCATATTATAAGGATTTTTTGGTTTTTTTATGCTGATTTTAGGAGATGTTTTCCCAAAACTGAGGATTTGGATCCCTTTTTGAGGCCATATCTTGGGAGGAATTTGGGATAAGATCCCCAACTCAAATCCTATATAAAGGAGATGTTTTTGATAGACCATGAGGTTCAGATTAGAAGAATTATGATGAGTTTTTGAAGCTCGAATCCATTTTTATGCAGGGAAGCCATTGAGGAAGTGAACTTTGGAGGCCAATTCTGGGAGCTACGCTCAACCTTTTTCAGTGCCCTCAGTTGTGTTGGATTCTTGAGGTTGAGAAAAACACATCCATACCAGTTTGTAATCCTTTTGATACAGTTATGACGTACTTTTGAAGCATTGAAGAGAAATACGAAAGCCTTCCCCACTTAGACAAAGGCCCGGAGATGTAGGAAATATTACTGAACATTGTTAACAACCTTGTTGTTATGGTTTGATGTTCTTTATGCTTATTTTCTGATCTTCGTTCTTTATGATGGATGCAATATTATTTAATTAAGTTTTTCTTCTTTGCTTAATTCCTAAATGGTAATTGAACACATGCTTAAAACTCAACCAAGTCTTTAAAGATCATTTTCAGATCATATATTTAGGTCATGAAAACTTAGATCACTTAAGGAAACACATGAAGAAAGTTTTGTTCTCTCATCCAATGCTTGTTTGTTCACCTAAGAGGAAGTTTTATGAAATCGATGAAATTACAACAAAATATTTTTTAAGTATTTTGTCGAAGGTGTGAATTTGGTGCAACAACTTCGATTGCGAGAAGTAGATATACACAAATTCGCTATGGATATGGGCACAACAATGAAGGTGGAGGGTTCAAAGAAGGATTTCAAACCCTAACACCTATTCAAATATGAGGGGTGTTAATAGTACAGACATGGATGAGGAAGGCAGAGCAATGTTCATGACATGAGAGATAGACCTTAGGGAATATGAGAGGCATTTTTGCATGTGGGAGGAGAGAATCATGGAGTTAAAACTTCTCCGATAGAAGAGTTAAGCGAGGTATGGTCAAAGAATGTATAACTCCACACTTGATAGTTTTTCATTAATGTGAGACATTCATAAATACAAGTTGGAATAACCTTTGGTTTCATATTGCAAGAGGTCCAAATGACTCTTCCTATTCTTCCTATCGACCCACGACTCTTCATATTTCTCCTAATTAATATTTACAATATTATTTACAAAATACAATAATCACCAAAATCAAGCATGCAACAAATTTCAACAATTTTAAAATGAACCTTCTTTAAAATAAAATGAATATCTTTTCAAAAAGTAATATCTTTTATATATAATGTACTAAATTCCAGTATAAATTTGATCTTTTCAATTTCTTTATATTGAATTTTAACCTTTTCAAAATGACTTCTTTAAAATAATATATTTTGAAGATTTAACATATTATATATATAATGTATTAAGTTCTAATCTAGATTTATCTTTTTCAATCTTCTTTATCAAAGTGATTTAGGAAAAAAATAATTATGTAGAACCTTTAGACTACGACATTTAGGAATCATTTTAATTTAAACACATTTATTATTAGTACATTTAATTTATTTAGCATACAAAATATTTATAACCTATAAAAATAAAAACAAAAACAAGAAAATAATATATTACGAATGACTAAAATTTGAATTATCTTATACATTTATAATTTATTAAACAATTAAATTATATCAATATATATTTGTAAAAATAAATCATATTAATTTTACAATATAAATTAAACAGTAATTGATTTAAAAAATAATTTAAGGTTTTTTAATAAAAATAATAACATTATAATTAAAGTACAAAGTAAGTGGGTCTAATGGTTAAGAATATGTGTTTCGCTCCTAGGAGGAAGTTCAAATCCGGGGGATAGGGTATCTACATCTCGATATAAACAAGGGCGCACCAATTAAATTAAATGACATTATTTTGTTATATAATTAAATTATTTTTTAAATATACAACTTTTAAAATACTTGAATGACAATTGCTTGAAGAAAAATGTTGAGATTAAAAGCTTTAAATGCCAGTGCAAATAATAAGATTGAATGTTGTTGAAATCAAAAAGTGTTGCAATGCTCTTGAAAATTTTATTATTAAGATGAGTTCTTAAGTTAGTGGGTTTATTGTGAAGTGGCTTGATGAATGTATCTTTTATGGTGAATGAATCATATATTATACTAGAATAGACTTATTTATATTTCTCTTGCTCACTTTAAACTCCTAGATTTAATTGTATGTTATAGATTACTTAGTCTTAATTATTTACATAGGTACCACCTCCCTTGCCTGGACTAGGAGTTGGCCTAGAAGAAGGAGTTGAGTGTTGAGTGACAATATCTAAGCTCGAGACTTGCCCCAATGACACAACCAATAGATTGAATATTTATTCCATGAGACCCAATATGTGTATTAGGCGGAAACAATTTTTATAAACATGGATTTAAATAGAATTTTCTAATAACTGAACTAAATCACTTTTCAAGTACACATTTTTTTATTTTAATTAATCATATTGCTAATTTTATATGTATATCTTTATTATTTAAATAATAAATAATATAGATTGAGATGTAACACAATGCATTTATTTATGTACTATATAAATAATTATTCATTTTATTTGGGAAGGAAATGGGCTCTGCTGCTAGGGTTTCCCTAGCCTCAACCCGAGCCGTAGGCGTCACGCCTTTCCTCCTCCTATTGTCATGTCCTCCTCCCCGCGGGCTCGATGGACAGTGGGGATTTCTATGGTGGTGGTCGTGTTCCCTCTAGAGCGGTTCTAACTTTATTCTAGTGTATTTCTAGTGGACACGCTCTCTCGGCAGTGGATCTAGTCTGTTTTTCTTCAGATTTGTTCTTTGGCTTGTGCTTGCTGTCGTATGCTCCAAATCAGACACTTTGTTGTCTATTTCTTTCATCTACAGGGAGTCGGTCTTTGGTTTTTGTTGCCTTTTGCTCGCAAGTCTAGCATGAACCCATTTTTTTTTGGAGTTCATGCCTTTGGAGCAGATCCGTTTTGGTTGAGATTTGCATTCAAGCTCGTGGGAGCGTCTGCGGGGGCATCAACTAGTGCCTTTATTTGCTTAAATATTAATCTCATATCTATTTTAAGGAGCTTGTTCCATTGTTTGCGGGTTGTTGGTCATTTTTTCTTCATCCTTTAGTGTGTGTGGGAGTTTTCAGAAGTTTTCTTTGGGGTTTGAACTCACCAATCCATCCCAACTTGTTTTTTCAGGGCTTGATGCAATGCCAACTTTTTCTCAGTGGTCTTGGTGGCTGGGGATCCATGCGTCCTCCTTGGGTCTGGGTTTTGGAGTGGAGGCTGGGGTTTATGATCGGGGTTTGATTCAAAACTTTGAG
>ML784103.1:465023-478271 GCA_009831015.1 Picea engelmannii | reverse complement strand
AATCCAGTTGTTTGTTATGGCGCAGCCCTGCGAAGATTAGCCATGAGTCCACGCCATCTACACCTCTCTAATCCACCCGTGTTTGAGCTGAACGACTCGACCGTGCTGGTTATGGAAACACATAAGGAAATGGTAAGGACCCCCGTATAAATTGGAGTAATATATGAATGCAATTTTTAACAATTCGTACTCTTTGTCACGTGAACGAAGTGAAAATGACGACAGCGTTTCATTTGATTTCGGTCCACATTCGGTATTGTCTCATTTTCATGTTATTTCGTACCGACTCGAAAAGAGGTATTGGATGTGACAGAATCCGTGAGAAACTGTTCTGGAAATTGTCTAAATTAGACCCGCGTGCCAGTATTTAGAGGTAGATCGATGCCATTATCCGATTTTTTGGCCATAGAAGTTCAGGAGTATTCCTCTGAATACTTCTGTAATTACTATTTTTGGCCTTTCTATCATTGGATTCTGAAGTTCTTGGTTCAAGAGATGGTACGGTCATCAGTACCATCCATGACTGGGTCTCAATTTTAATGCCGCTCTTTTTATAGTGGGTGAATGTTCAAATTCCCCTGATCTGATCTACCTATGGGTGTTGATGGAGTGTTTTGAGGAAAAGGGGAAGGGAGAGGAGAAGAGGAGAATGGTGAGGGGGAAAATACAGATGAAGAGGATTGAGAATGATACCAGCAGGCAGGTTACTTTTTCTAAGCGCAGGAACGGGCTGCTGAAGAAAGCTTACGAGCTCTCGGTGCTCTGTGATGCCGAAGTAGCACTTATTGTTTTCTCTCCAAGAGGGAAGCTCTATGAGTTTGCCAATCCCAGGTATTTATGGTTAATGCGCATTTACCCTAGCTATTCGCTTGCTTTGTTGTATAAATGTTTGATCGCTCTCTTTCCTTTCACACGTCGGTTGGCTGATTAGTAAACTGTATTTCCATAGAGATGTCAAAGTGTTTAGGGCATAACTGCAGTCTGCATGGGTGTGACGTGTCCACTGCTGAATGGTAAGACAATACCCGGCTGATATATTGGAATTTCGAAATCTAGGGTTTCTGATTGTTCTTCTATGTTCGAAATAAGCATTTGGTAGCCGATGATAATAGAGTTATGTGGGCCAAGTTGAAACTTCGAACAGTTTCCTTTACTGATACGGTCGCTGGGGAATTCTTCATATCCTCAAGAGAATGCTTTTCCTTTTCCTAGAGATAATTATAGACTTACACTCGGATTGCAAAGCTGTTTACAGCTGTTCCTGCAATGCGACAGGAGTGATGGACTCAATATATTCATTTTTCCGTTGGCGACAAAAATATATTGGCTCCATACAGTTGTTCTAAATTCAACGGTTTCCAACATTAAAAACTGCGTCTCATTGCTATTGTTTTTGAAGAAGAAAAACCAGGAAGAATAATAGCACCGGAGTTACGAACAGTAAATCGAGGTACAGAAAAATACTTCTACCATTTCAGGAAACATTGATGAAAAAAAAGCATATTAATAAAAACCTGGAGATAGCTCCAACTAACTTCCAACCCATGGGGATTAGATACTTCCAAAATATTGAAAGATTCGCTGGAGATAGTTCCAAGTAACTTCCAACCCATGAGGATTAGATACCTCCAAAATATGGAAAGGTGATCTTCCATTGTTTCATCGCATATGCAAATTGAAAATAACTACATGCTGATGTCAACACATCGTAGTCCATGGCAACATCACCCCTTACCTTGACATGTGACCATAAGGGAAGAAGTCAAGATGTCAACTAGCTGGTCATCAGTAGAACTGTATATCGATTACACCATCATGAATAAACTCCTGAATATGATGTTAATGAACCTCAATATTCTTTCTCCACTCATTAAAAGAAGGATTACATATTATCTGCATGGCAATCTGGTTATCACATCACAAAAATGCTCATTAAAAGAAGGATTACATATTATCTGCATGGCAATCTGGTTATCACATCACAAAAATGTAGCGTGATGTTTGTTCAATATGCCAACTAATTTCCTAAAATAGGTGGATATGAGCAGATTTAATGTAGCCTATTGTAAAATAATTTCTAAACTAATTGAATTCTGTTCTACATTCATGTAAGCCCATAGAGGCATAAAGGGATGGGGAATAGTGGAATTGAGACAGAGGTGAGAGCATGAAGCTTGGGACGAATGGAAGCCTGAATTATAAAGATTATTTGTATTTATCTTTCTTGAATAATAAGAATATCGATTGTCATTGCTTCGTGAAAGTTTCACTTACAAGAAGGGTTTTACCAAGTAATTCTCTATGTATTGATTTTATGTGATTGTAATCCACATTTACAATTACAACAAGTGGTATCAAAGAGTTGAGGAGCTGAATCTCTACGCACGGATTGGATCTCAGAAAACTTTGCTAGCGGTAGTCCAAGAATAATAATAATAATAATAATAAGGGTTTTACCAAGTAATAATAAGAATACCCATTGTCATTGCCCCGTGAAAGTTTCCCTTACAAGAAGGGTTTTACCAAGTAATTCTCTATTTATTGATTTTATGTGATTGTATCCGCATTTACAATTACAACAAGTGGTATCAGAGCGTTGTTGTATTAGCACGGATCTGAATCGAGGAGCTGAATCTCTACGCACGGATTGGATCTCAGAAAACTTTGCTAGCGGTAGTCCTTAGATTCTCTTCGATTCCCACCACGAACCTTCATACATGTTAGCGATTTCTCTTCTTTTTCCTTTGCGGTTGGGCGACACTTTATCCCACGCAGGGCAGTCGGTCTCTTCATATTGAAGCCCGGAAAGCTCAATTCCTATTTGCAGGTGTGAGAATGGTCGCAGCTACAGGAGTGGCCATAATCTAACAAGTAGATGTCGGTTTTAAAAAGGAAACGCGGATCAGATAAAGGGAGCGTTGTTTTCAAGTCATCGTTGGGCGTCCATAGTGAAGGGAGCGTTGATTGAAGGAATACTTGCGTTTTTTAAAAAGATAAAAATCAGCGAATGTCTATGGTCGAGGAGAGAGCGCAGGTTCCAGCGAGACGCGCCCTGTCTGCCACTCGCGCTGGTTCCAGCCAGGCGCACCCTATCGAAGCAGTCTACCACCCACTGGCAGCAGCCCCCGTCCGCTCAGTCCCGCAAGAAGTGCAGCAGAGACTCGTGTATGCTCGTAAATTCATGTATGCCCGCTGTATGCCCATAAATTCGTCCTGCTCCTATATATGCAGTGATCGTTGTCTTGTTTTGCCAATCTTTCTATGGTAAATATATTACTGTAAATTTTGTGAAGATTATGGGCATATTCAGAAAAGAGGACGCGGTCCAGAGATACAAAAGGGTGAGGTCCAGTGGCACTAGAGAGATGTTGTAAGGCGCGACGACCATAAGGTTATACTATCGGTTTCAGGGAGATTTACTCATCGCGGTCCATTCCTCTTGTCAGGCGCAACGATCGAATAGATGGCGAGAACTCAGAGCGCGAAATTTGAAATTGAGAAGTTCAATGGAAAGAACAATTTCGAGATTTGGAAGGTTAAGATGAACGATTTTCTCGTGCAACAAGGCGTGGTGAAGGCGCTTTTCGGAAAAGCAAAGAAACCCGCGACCATAACAGATGAAGATTGGGATGAGATCGATGCGAGAGAACTGAATGTCATACGCCTGTGTTTGGTCGATGATGTTTTGTTCAACATTGTTGCGGAGAAGACAACAGTCGGTTTGTGGACGAAGCTTGAAAGCCTGTATATGACGAAATCCTTGACGAACTGGATCTTCCTGAAAAGGAAATTGTACAGTTTGCGGATGAAGGAAGGCACGAAAATAGTTGATCATTTAAATACTTTTAATACTCTCTTAGTTCAATTGACTAGCATGGGAGTAAAATTCGATTATGAAGACAAGACAATTACATTATTGTGTTCTTTGCCCGCATCATGGGATCACTTTGTTACCTCTATTAGTTTCAGCATAACAAAAAGTATTGAGTTTGATGTTATTGTTGGAGCACTATTGTCTAAGGAAACAAGGAAGAAATCCAATTCTGAAACCTCTACATATGAGGCGATGATGGTCAGAGGCAGACCTAAAGAAAGAGGACAGGGTTAGAGGGATTTCTCTCGATCAAAGTTGAAGGGCAAAAAGAGAAAGCTTAAGTGTTGGTTTTGTGTCAAATCAAGACACCTGAAGGACTGTTGGAAGCGACAAGAAGCCTCCAAAGACGACCCTCCAAAAGAAATGAAGGAAGCGAACGCAACTGAAACAGGTTCAGGTATGACTGATGAAGTTTTATCAATTAGTATTGGTTCACATCATGATCAACAATGGTTATTAGATTTCGGTGCTTCAAATCACATATGTCTTCATTGACACTGGTTTGTTACTTACCAGTCTATAGATGATGGAATAGTTTACATGGGAAACGATATATCATGTAATGTTGTGGGAATTGGTAGCATTCGAATTAAGATGTTTGATGGAATTGTTAAAACACTAACTGATGTAAGACATGTACCTGAGCTTAGGAAAAACCTAATTTATTTGGGAGTCTTAGACACTGGAGGATATATGAGTATTGTTCAAGGTGGAGTTATGAAGGTCTACAAAGGAATCCTATTGGTTATGAAAGCGAAGAATGTTGGTAACTTGTTTCTGTTAGATGGAAGAACTGAGTCAGATCATGTGACATCGATATTTGAGTACGATAGTGATTCTGTTCGACTGTGGCATCAATGATTGGGACATATGAGTGAACAAGGATTAAAGGTATTAACTGATCGCAAGTTACTTCCTAGTCTAAAGACTTTAAAGTTAGATTTATGCAAACACTGTATTTATGGAAAATAGAATATGCAGAAATTTAAAACCGGAAAACACACCAGTGAAGGAATCCTTGACTATATCCATTCTAATATTTGGGGCCCATCCCCTACTATTTCATATGGAGGATCATCGTATTTTGTTACTTTTATAGATGATTTCTCTAGGAAGGTTTGGATTCATATGTTAAAAAGAAAGGTTAATGTATTTACTGTTTTCAAGCAATTTAGAGCTTTGGTAGAAAAGAGCATTGGTAAGTCCATTAAATGTTTAAGAACTGATAACGGTGGTGAATTTGCGTCGATGGAATTTGAGAACTATTGTAGGGATTTTGGGATTGATAGGCATAAAACCACTGCCTATACTCCTCAGCAAAACGGAGTTGTTGAACGCATGAACAAGTCTCATTTACAGAGAGAAAGGTGTATGCTTAGTAACGCCAACTTGCAGTAGGAACTGTGGGAAGAAGCAGTATCTACATCTTGTTATCTGGTGAATCGATCACCATCAACAACAATAGAGTGCAAAATTACAGAAGAGGTATGGACAGGTCATCCTTCTAATTATTCTAATCTTAAAGTTTTTGGTTGTGAAGCCTATGCTCTAATTCCCAAACATCAGCGTTCTAAACTAGATCCAAAATAAAAAAGGATTATCTTTGTTGGATATGGTGATGGTATTAAGGGGTAAAGGTTGTGGGATCCTACTGCCCACAATATCACCATTAACAAAGATGAACTATTTGATGAATCATCTCTTTTCAAATAAGATGTAGATGTTCAAATGAAACAATAAGAAGTACCTAAGTATCAACATATTCAATTTGAAACCAATTCAAATACAGATGAAAGTGAACATGAGCAAGTTTCTGAAGATGTTCATGAAGATTTTCCTGCAGATGAAGACATGGTTGATGATAAAAATCAAAAAAATGTGGATGAGCCACGAACTTCCCTAAGGAGATCTACGTGGGTGAGAAATCCTCCAAGAAGGTATGACGATTTTGTTTCGTTAGTTTCTTTAAGTACTAATGATGATGAACCTTCGTGCTATCATGAAGTTGTGAAGGGTTCTAACAATGATAAATGGAAAGAAGTAATGAGGGATGAAATGAAGTCATTAGAGAGGAATGCCACATGGGATCTGGTAGAACTTCCAAGAGACAAAAAAATTGTAGGTTGCAAGTGGGTCTACACGCTGAAGAAGGGTGTTGATGATAAGGTGGAAAGGTACAAAGCAAGGCTTCTTCCAAAAATATATTATCAGAAAGAAGGTATTGACTTTCATGAGATTTTTTCACGAGTTGTTAAGTCTGTTTCAATTCGAATTGTGTTAGCATTAGTTGCATTACTTGATTTGGAGTTGGAGTAGCTAGATGTTAAAACTGCCTTCTTACATGGAGATTTGGATAAGGAAATTTACATGGAAAAACCTAAAGGGTTCATTCAAAATCGCAGAAAGAAATTTGTTTGCAGGCTCAAGAAATCATTGTATGGTCTGAGGTAGTTTCCCAGATGATGGTACAAGAAATTTGACTCTTTCATGGTGAGCCAGAATTCTACAAGGAGTGAGTATGATCATTGTGTCTACTTTAAGAAATTGAATAATGACATATTCATTATCTTAGTATTGTATGTTGACGATATGCTTTTAGCAAGCAAAATCATAACTGAGATCAACAGGTTAAACGCTTAAATGGCTAGGACGTTTGATATGAAAGATCTAGGAGCAGCAAGGTAGATTTTGGGCATGGAGATATTCAGAGACAGGAGGAAGGGTAAGCTTTGGTTGTCACAACAGAAGTATGTTGAGAAGATACTTTTGAGGTTTGGTATGAATGATGTGAAACCAGTTTCAGTCCCTTTGGTTTCCCATTTTAATTTTTCTTCAAGTTTATGTCCTAGTACAAAAAAAGAAAATGAATATATGTCTCGAATACCATATGCTAATGCAGTAGGAAGTCTAATGTATGTGATGGTTAGTACAAGGCTAGATATTTCACATGCAGTTGGGGTTGTCAGTAGGTATATGGAAAATCCAGGTAAAGAGCACTGGGCAGCAGTGAAATGGGTGCTTCAGTGTTTGAGAGGAACAAGTGATTATTGTATCACCTATAACAATAGTTGTGAATTAGTTTGTGGATATGTTGATTCTGATTTTGCAGGTGATTTGGACAAGAGAAGGTCGACTTCAGGATATGTCTTTAATCTTGCAGGTGGAGCTATTAGTTGGATGTCAAAGCTGCAGAACATTGTTGCTTTATCCACTACAGAAGAAGAATACATAGCTGCTTCACATGCTTGCAAAGAGGCGGTTTGGTTAAAAGGTTTGTTTGGTGAGTTTGGAAGGATGCAGGACAAAGTAAAGCTACTTTGTGATAGTTAAAGTTCTATTCACTTGGCTAACAATCCATCATACTACAATAAAACAAAACATATTCTTATCAAGTACCATTTTGTAAGATAGGTTGTTGATGAACATGGAGTCTCTCTTGAGAAATTTCATACAAAAGAGAACTGTGCAGACATGTTCACAAAACCAATACTTTTAGAGAAGCTACAATGGTGCTTGGCTTCTCTTGGCTTGCAGAAGAGGTGATGAATAAATTGGGCATGATAGATCAGGTAAATTGTTGTCAAGGTGGATATTGTTGAATATGCCAACTAATTTCCTAAAATCAAAGGATATGAGCAGATTTAATGGAGCCTATTTTGTAGCAGGTTGTTCAATAAAATCTACCCATTTGGTATGAGCGCACAAGATTGGAAAATAATTTCTAAACTAATTGAATTTTGTTCTACATTCATGTAAGACCATAGAGGCATAAAGGGATGGGGGAATAGTGGAATTGAGACAGAGGTGAGAGCATGAATCTTGGGTCGAATGGAAGCCTGAATTATAAAGGTTGTTTGTATTTATCTCCCTTGAACAATAATAAGACTGATTATCATTTCCTCGTGGAGGTTTCCCTTACAATAAGGGTTTTACCACATAATTCTCTGTGTATTTATTTTATGTGATTGTCACGTGTTAATTGTGTTTTATGCATTTACAATTACAACAATGTTGTGGAAGAGGCATCTTACCAAGAATGATCTAGCTACACGTTGTTTTTTGTGTTACATTAACAACATCATGATATGTTTCCCAATAGTGGATGAAAGTGAAATAGTATATTTCTTTTTGGTTGATCATGACACTAGATAAGAATTAAGCTTGTAAGTGTAATCATAAGTGGACTTTCTATTAACCTAATCTGAGTAAGTAACATCAGTCAAAGAAACTTCCCCCTTCAGGAGTATTGTAGAACAAGATGATATGTTCCATTGACATAGTTCAAAATTTGTTTTTTTGCATGTTATCACAGGATTTGTACTTGTGCAAATCCCTCCATAAGATTTCCAAATCTTCCTTTGTTTTAATGATGGAAGAGCTCCACCACAAGGGAGGTTTCTATGGTGACCTCAAGGGATCAAATAGAAAGAAGTAGCCAAGCCTACCACCCCCTATCTTGATCACCTGTCAGTTAGATCTAGGTCTAGGAAGGAAAATAAAAGTTGCAAGGTAATTTTGGTACCTAAACAATGAACAATTTGCATCATATATTAACAATTATTAGCTGAAGCATGCAATAATGACTTCTTCAGACACTAGATTAGAAAACATTAACATCACAAGAAAGAAATTATATGAGACAATTGAATAAGAAATATGTCATAGCCAAAGTTTCAATCTAAAGTGATCTAGATGTGGGAATTTTTCTTAACATTTTTGCAGCAAAAAATGCCAGGGAAACTTGGGACATATTGGAGCATGTTTACCAAAGCATGGGTAGCATAAATTGGTTTAGTTATAAAATGTGTAGAGAGAATTCGAGAATGTTCAAATGAAGGATAATGAGAAGATATGCTATTTTTCTATTTGACTTTAAGACATTGTTAACTAGTTGCACACCCACTGGGAGAGCACTACATATTTTGTAATTTGTGAAAAGAATCTTTGATCCTTTCTAATGAAATTAAATTATGTAAGTATTACAATAGAAGAAAAAAAATATTTTATAAGGATGGAGTTGGAAAACCTTATGGGATCATTTTCCTCTCATGGAATTAGATTGGATAGAGCTTTAGAAAGTTTATTTCAAGATTTTTCATTAAGGTAATAGTTAGAGAAGTAGATTGGATAGAGCTTTAGAAAGTTTATTTCAAGATTTTTCATTAAGGCAATAGTTAGAGAAGAACACAACTACATTGTTAGTCCTTCATAGAGAAAGAGGAATCACCTAATTATTCAAATGGAAGAGATCATATATATATATATATATATATATATATATATATATATGAGGCCATACTCTAGGAAATTATTATTAAAGTTTTGGATATTTTGAAAGGGAGTGCAATAACAGAAGAACAAAACAATAAGACAACTTTCACTGAAGGTGAAGGAGAGCATTCCAATGTATCTAATACAATGCATTTATTTTTCTTATGATAGGTAAGTTGTAGGATTATATTCGGATACTTGATTGTAGTTGCTCTGATTATATGATGGGAAAAAAAAAATTAAGAACTTGGTGAAACAATAAAAAGTAATGTGAAGCTTGGAGATGATAATGAAATAAAGGTTGTCAACAAATGAATGTTTTTGTGTACACAACAAGCTAGGTGAGGTAAAATTCATTCAAGAAGGATGATGAATATGAAAAAGCTACATAATATTCAAGGGGACGTGAGAGATAATGTATGAGGACTAAAATGTAGGTGTGATCGATTAATTTATAAACCACTAGCCTTATGAATTACATAGTTGATATGAAAATTTATGGTACAATGGAATGATAGGTTTTGGCCTTCAATTTGCAAGGGATTGATAGTAAAACTTAAGTATTTGAGGATTGATAGTAAAACTTAAGTATTTGATAGAAAAGAGGGACAATATAGTAAACCTTAAGTATTTGATAGAAAAGAGGGACAATATAGTGCAAGTGATGTGGATTGGCTTAGTAATTGTGGGACACCTATTACACTAAGTCCAATGAAAGCCATGATAGACAAGGTGAAAGAAATGGAAAGGATTCAAGGTTTACTTTATTTGACCAATAAATGAGGGATTCCCGCAAAAGTATTGAAAAAAATAATGTTTAATTTAAGCATTCTAATGAGTGAGTTTAGTTTCAATTTGGGATGCAATAACTAATTAATTTGTGTGTTTCCTAAAAAATATTGTACTTGAATAAGTCTACATAGCATGAATCATTTTGATGAAAATGTAAATAAGATTTTAACTTAAGCAATATTTGGTTGATTGAAATTTGTTATTCTTAGTAAAAATTTTATTGTTAATATTGATATAACCATTAAAGAAGGGACAAGAGAAGAGCATTGTTAAGGGATTTCATTAGATTTTGTGTTGTGCATTACCATTTTATATAAAATCCATGAGGATAAATCTTCCATCTACAATAGTAGTTTTGAGGTGTAGTGAATATGTAATGTTTTGTTTTCTTTTAGTTAGTATTAGATCCAAGTTGGGAGATCCAGAGGTTCACTATTAATTATAGGTTTTCAATATCAAAAGATTAAGAGAGAATCAATGAAAGTAGCTAAAACTTCCCTATCAATTCCATCATTTAGTGGATAACACTACAAATATTTAGAAATACAAATGGAAGCATTGATGCCCTTTAAAGATGTGTGGAATAGTTCAGGTGGAGTTTAACAAGCCCCAAGGTTGGAATACATTAACATAATTAGAGAGAAATGATAAGAGAGAGGCAAAGAAGGATGTAGTAGATCTTTTTAATCCAAAGTTCTTTAGATGTGCATTTTTCCTAAAATCAATGCAACAAAATTGAGAAGGAAAATTGCAACATATTGTAATGTTCTTATCAAAGGAAAATTGCAACATATTGTAATGTTCTTATCAAGGTACATCTAAAGTCAAATTTCTTCAATTGCAAAATGCATAGAGAAAATTTTAAAATCTTTAAATGAAAAACTATAAAATAATTGATTTTTTTTCTTAGAGTTAAAAAATACATTGTTAACCAATTGAGCTCTGATCCAAAAAAGATAACAAAGAAAACAAAATCTCTTATTAACATTGTGCTTAATAACTCTAGAAGCCATGCTTAAAACCTGTGTTGGAAGCCTCATGGAGAGGTTGTCAATCGGCCTTGAAAAGCCTTAGGAAGTATGCACGGGATGCAAAGAAGCATTGGAACGCTTGTTTATCTTTCCACCCCCACACTGTGCATCACACGTTGTTTTTAATGCAAATATAGAGTGGCGGAAAATGTTGCGAACGAGCGATGTAGAGGAGTGGAGTGGAGCTTCATACTTTGCATCCCATACTTTTCACAAGAGAAGGAAAGGCAAGGCAAGACTAAGTATATCTAGGGGATAGCATGAACAGTATTGTGGGAGTCGAACGAATCATGTAGAATATGAAATGCGAAGGGAAGGAGAGTAAGCGGGGGTCTTGTATAAGCCCTTTTTTGGGGGTGAATTTCAACAATCGGTTATATATATATATATATCAAATCACAGTTGTTGTTCGGAATTTTAGATGTAGATATAATATTTGAATTTTTAAAAAATTCCTTAGTCTTGTAATCGCTTATTTTTTATTATATATATATATATATATATATATATATATATATATATTCAAATCATAGTTGTTGTTCATAATTCTAGATGTAGATATAATATTTGAATCCTTAAAGAATTTTTTAGTCTTGTAATTGCTTCTTCAGAGAATGGTTGGCCTTTTGAATACCCTTGAGAAATGAGCATAAATGGTTGGAGCATTAAAAGACAGAGGAAGACGAAAAAATTGAGCTCGTAAACAAACATCTTGAAGGTGAATTGGAGACTCCAATGGAAGTTGAGATAGAAAGAAAAGATAGAATGGATTTATTTCATGCAAGGAGTATTGAAGACACAATTTGAGGTGGTCAAGAATGTCTAGGCACAATTTAGATCTTTATCTTGTTTATTTTCCTTGGAGATTTCCATGATGTAGAGAAATCTATAAAACTATTGTAATTAGAAATTTCTTGAGATTAATTTAAAGCCATAAAAGAGATATTTCATTGTTAGTTTTCCCATTTGGGTTTCTAGCATAAAATATTTATGTTATTATTGTGATTATGATTGATTTTGTTAACATCATTTGTTGCATTTAGTTATATGTGTAAATTTATTACAAATCAATGTTAATACACAATGAAGTAGCAAATAGAGGTAAACAAATTTAAGTTCTATATCAATTAAGATCCATGCTGGTGAGTTCATTGGTCTACATCCTAAGTGATTATATATCATATTGGAAATACTAAAATAGAGCCCAAATTCAAAAACTCTTGGTGATCAACTTGTATGGTAGACAACTGTAGTGGATACTAGAAGAGTGGGAAGACATCGATCCAAGGTTTAGAGAGGAGTAGAAGACCAAGAAATATGGGGTATTTTGATGAAGAATGGCAAGATCTATAAGTCATGTGTCAGTGCAAAGCATTGATGCATTGACTTAAAACAAAACTACAATTGTTAAGTGTGTAAAACATAGATGAGGTGGGAAAGAAATCTCTCTACATTGAATTTGACTTTGAGAAGGAGTTGTCACAAAAGGACCAAGAGATTAGCGAAACCAAAAGAAAAAAGATTGTAGCCATAACCCAGGAGTGAAAAGTTCCCCATAGGCATTGTGAACATTGTGATGTGGAAATGCGTACATGGATGAGATCAACTTGAAGCTTCATATGGAGTTGTGTCCAAATTGGCATAAATCCAAGAGGGGATCAATGATAGTGACCAAAAGGGGATAAACAAAGGTAGAAAACACCTCTGATGTGGATGAAAAAATGGTTTACACCACATTGCAACAATGAAGTGTAAGTGAATATAAAAAATCACTATTCTAAATCAAAGCTCAAATAAATAATTGAAGGAAAATGCTTTGTTTGATAATGGTTATCAATGTAATTTGATTTTTAATTCTTAGTATATGAGCTCGATCTAGAAATTTATGATCTAGCACAATCATAATCTTTGGGTTGTATCCAAGAGAAAACAACAATGAAAATCTCTAGGGCACACAAGATCATGTTTTTCATTAATGTCGATTATGCTAAGGAAGTGGAACGTGAAGTTGTACCACTAGATGCATGTGAAGTAATGTCTCTCAACCCATATTAATAGGATAGAGATGTGACTTTCTAGAATACAGAAAAAAAAAAATATGGCTTCATCAAGCATGTTAAGGCCTACCTCATCAAAGCACATAATTAGATGAAGAATATATCTTTTAAAAGAAAAACAAGTGTAGACAAGCAAATTGGTTGAGAAAAGAAAGAAGTGAGAAGCCTTGATATCAAATGGAGAGGTGTGATTCAAAAAATGATTATAAAGAAAATGAACTCA
>ML784103.1:430433-442825 GCA_009831015.1 Picea engelmannii | reverse complement strand
CCTGTATGACATGATGATAAATGGGATGAGTTTCATCCTGACTAGACAGTATGCGACGCTTATGCAGATTCAATGCAGGTTTTGTGGCATGGACAATGGAGCTTGAACTTGAAGTATTTCTTATCAAGGGTTGATAATGGATTTGTGGTGTATCTATTTTCAATGATATGATGTCAATTGTTCGATCGTAGTTTGAATGAAGACAAATGGAATTGACAATACCATCTGATAGGGTTGACCAAACCTGGATATTTACTTTGAATATGATAGATATCCATTGTAAACAGAATGTGCCACCCTCTACATTTCCTTTCTCATATGACATTGCCATGTTTACAAGGTATTGTTGCCAACTTCCAATTATCAACATACTTTGTACGAGATATGGTAAAAGGTGTTGATTGAAACAGTTAAACGTATGTTCACTACCACTTATAATTGCATTGCAAAAATATTGCATAGTGTAAAGGCGCAATGAGTGCACATCAAACTCTGTTGCTATCAAATAACAAATTGCATTGACCAGACTATCTCCATAAGTAGATGTAATATTTGTTTCTATGTGCAATACATGAGAGTGTATATGATGCACAATTTGTTTCCAATGTGATTGAAGGTCTTTGCAGGTGATGGACAAGTAAATATCGGGTCCTCCAAGATTTCATATGATCATTTTTTATAGAGAAGTGGTTCATAATGACCACTTAGAGGATTGGCATCATGGAACAAGATGCAATATGGATCCCTAGATGTAGTTTTGTTGAATAATATATATATATATATATATATATATATATATATATATATATATATATATATTTGTTAATGGCCAAATTCCAATTGATATATTCAACCACTTGGCCAACCACCATATATAAAATGTATCTACCCAAAGTCCCCTCTCATGTTCAGGCAGAGTTGTAGATGCAGACAACTGCATTTTTGAAAAATATGTACTGACATCATGTATTCCATGCAATTGGAAAATAAAATCAAATGCCAATTCGTATTGATACGACTCTAATGCCTCAATGTTGTCATTTTCTAAATAGACCAGGAAATGATCTATCAATCCATTGCGCAGCTCGGTCGAGGAATAACAAAAAATCAATAGAACTTGAAATGCATCGAAGAGGTAATCTCCCACAGTATACGAGAATGCATCTAATCTAAAAATCCCATTATGATGCAATACCTGGTCAATGTTGTCATGTACAATGGAGTCTGTATCTATTTGATAGTAGTCAACATCTATTACTTGTGTCATCTTTTAAGATGTATTTTTCGAGATGTTTCTTACCTATGTTTAGATAATACGCAAATAGAAAAAAGAAAAAAAGAAAACTATAAGTTTGAAACTGCATACCAATTTCACTATGTATCCTTCAACCTTCTTTGTTTCAAATTCAATGCTTCGTAGTTTCTACAACATATGACAAACAAACAAAGATATAGTGAATGTTTAACCATATAGAAGAGATAACACAAATTAAAGAACACTATAAATTTTATAAGTACAAACACTGAGTATTTAAGACATATAATTTTTTAACTTATGTTAGGTGTGCATCTTATAAGCGTTTCGGTAGCCATGGTATATAGATTTACAATCCTATTCATCATTTATTTTCATGCCCACTCTTCAGAAATCAACACTAAACATATCTAAAATGACTTATTGATGTCTCTGACTCAGAAAACTCAAATAGATGGTTTGTGGGATAAACAAAAGAGGAAGAACTAGACATTATGGAATTTTACCACATGAACGGAATCAGCACATAGCACAACTTCTTAAGCTTTCAGGTATCTTACAACATGAAAAAGATATTATAAGATGTTTCAGTTATCTTACAAGATAAAGAATATATTTTAAAATTGGGCACTAGGAAACTCATTCTGAGAAATACCAGTGAACTGTCCATTCAGGTTACAAAGAATCATTTCCACAAGACGAGGTCTAGATCTAAAAACGGTGATGGAAGATGCTTTGGAAGACCCAAAGTCCAGCATAAAACCAACAATTGTATGTGGTTTTTCCTCAGAGAATGAAATATTTCCTTGTCATAACCTACAAAGAAGGGATGGGAAGGTCCTCGTAGATGCTTTCTCTGCAATGAAAACTCTTAATTCATTTGGAAAATCCCTTTGCATTTCCATTTTCCAAAGAGATATGCTATGATGTCCAGTACATGAAAGTGGGCATATGTGATTGGAAGGAGACAGCCTGAAAAATGCACTAAATGTATGGTTTCGGGAACAAAAAGTCGAGGAGAACATCCCATATCCTTTTTTATATGTCACTATGGTTGTGATAGAGGTGGGTTTTGTATTCAACATTGACCTGCAAAGGCGACAAGATTTCTTGTTCAACACTTTTCGGGGATATCAATACATTCATGTTTCTTTGATCCCAGTAGTCACATAAAACGATGTCCTATAAGAGAATTTGCACTCAGGTATTATTTCTAGTTTATTTTTAACATTTATTTTGATTTACAACACTTCCTAGTATTGAAAATTCTTACTTGCAAACTGTAAACAGTTAACAACAAACAACGAATAGGAATGAAACCATGGTACTGAAACTTACTCATGAATGGGGAACAACAGAAGCACAGTTCCAATAGCGGGTTTAGAATCTCAACCCTGCAAACTGCAACAGCAGGTCCAACCGCGGATGCATGACACCAACCTTGCAAAGTTGAAGCAAACAAGGGTGTAGGATTTCAACCCTCCAAAGTGCAAGAACATGTCGAACTGCTGGTGCAGGACTTCAACCTTGCAAAGTTGAAGCAAAAAATAGCAAGCAACAAACAACAAACCAGTGAGAAAGCACCAAGAGGTCCAACTGCACTTGCATTACCTCAACTTTGCAAAATTGAAGCAAATAACAATAAGAAATATCCAATGAACCAACAATAAAGAAGCAAGTAGTGAATCAATGATGTCGATGGAGAACAATATTTCCCAAATTCACTGCAAACAAGATTGTATCCAAAAATCAGAGGAAAATTTATTGTGACGGGCCTGTTAAGTAAACATTTAAGGCTGTCAGGACTGTTTAAAGGCCTCATGCTATGTAAACATTTAAAAAATAATCTTTTGTGGTACTTAATAATAAAAAATGTATTTATGCAAAAAATTATAATCAAAGGACAAACACATTGTCGATGCTCAAAACTTTGGTTATCTAAACATTTAAATAAAAATAATAAAAATTCAAAAAGACTGTACATGATCAAAACTTTGGATATGTTAACATTTAAAACATTGAGAATAGTCAAGCTAGCAATAAGACTTTGAATCTATTCTCCAATGAGATCATGACATATAAGGTTTTTTTTATTATATAAAAAATAATGTTTTTAGTTCTCTAGTTGGAACAATAGAGATTATGTAAAAATTTATAATCAAAGGACAAACTAATATGAATTCAACTAATTATGGATCACTATAATCAGTGGACTCCTTCCTCGGGTACTAATAAGATAAAAATTATATTATTTAGTTTTATTCAACTTTTAAAATCATCCTTCACTAGTCATAAAACTTAAATTTTAAATTATGGAAAAAAATTCTAAAATACACACAAAAAAAATGTAGAAGGTTTAAGCTAAGCCCAAATGTCTGAAAGTTTTTTTATAGTTTTCAAAGATTATCACCTGAATCACATATATGTGAGCAGGCTCACATATACTTGAGCCTCTGCTCACATATATATGTGAGTATGCAATCTAAGTCATTGAAATCTACAATTTCAACTATTTTTCTAAATTTCTAACCAAATTTTAACTAGTGAAAAAAAAATGACAGAAATAAAACACAAAACGTTTAGAACATTGCCATATTAAATATTTGACGGTAGAGCAAGCCGAGGAAAAGTCCGCCCAAGATGAGCTCCGTTCAAGGTTTAAGTGGATGAAATATAGGAGGCACCAACACACTATAGTAATTTCCTGATTCTGAATGCCCTCCCCATCAATCCAGTTGTTTGTTATGGCGCAGCCCTGCGAAGATTAGCCATGAGTCCACGCCATCTACACCTCTCTAATCCACCCGTGTTTGAGCTGAACGACTCGACCGTGCTGGTTATGGAAACACATAAGGAAATGGTAAGGACCCCCGTATAAATTGGAGTAATATATGAATGCAATTTTTAACAATTCGTACTCTTTGTCACGTGAACGAAGTGAAAATGACGACAGCGTTTCATTTGATTTCGGTCCACATTCGGTATTGTCTCATTTTCATGTTATTTCGTACCGACTCGAAAAGAGGTATTGGATGTGACAGAATCCGTGAGAAACTGTTCTGGAAATTGTCTAAATTAGACCCGCGTGCCAGTATTTAGAGGTAGATCGATGCCATTATCCGATTTTTTGGCCATAGAAGTTCAGGAGTATTCCTCTGAATACTTCTGTAATTACTATTTTTGGCCTTTCTATCATTGGATTCTGAAGTTCTTGGTTCAAGAGATGGTACGGTCATCAGTACCATCCATGACTGGGTCTCAATTTTAATGCCGCTCTTTTTATAGTGGGTGAATGTTCAAATTCCCCTGATCTGATCTACCTATGGGTGTTGATGGAGTGTTTTGAGGAAAAGGGGAAGGGAGAGGAGAAGAGGAGAATGGTGAGGGGGAAAATACAGATGAAGAGGATTGAGAATGATACCAGCAGGCAGGTTACTTTTTCTAAGCGCAGGAACGGGCTGCTGAAGAAAGCTTACGAGCTCTCGGTGCTCTGTGATGCCGAAGTAGCACTTATTGTTTTCTCTCCAAGAGGGAAGCTCTATGAGTTTGCCAATCCCAGGTATTTATGGTTAATGCGCATTTACCCTAGCTATTCGCTTGCTTTGTTGTATAAATGTTTGATCGCTCTCTTTCCTTTCACACGTCGGTTGGCTGATTAGTAAACTGTATTTCCATAGAGATGTCAAAGTGTTTAGGGCATAACTGCAGTCTGCATGGGTGTGACGTGTCCACTGCTGAATGGTAAGACAATACCCGGCTGATATATTGGAATTTCGAAATCTAGGGTTTCTGATTGTTCTTCTATGTTCGAAATAAGCATTTGGTAGCCGATGATAATAGAGTTATGTGGGCCAAGTTGAAACTTCGAACAGTTTCCTTTACTGATACGGTCGCTGGGGAATTCTTCATATCCTCAAGAGAATGCTTTTCCTTTTCCTAGAGATAATTATAGACTTACACTCGGATTGCAAAGCTGTTTACAGCTGTTCCTGCAATGCGACAGGAGTGATGGACTCAATATATTCATTTTTCCGTTGGCGACAAAAATATATTGGCTCCATACAGTTGTTCTAAATTCAACGGTTTCCAACATTAAAAACTGCGTCTCATTGCTATTGTTTTTGAAGAAGAAAAACCAGGAAGAATAATAGCACCGGAGTTACGAACAGTAAATCGAGGTACAGAAAAATACTTCTACCATTTCAGGAAACATTGATGAAAAAAAAGCATATTAATAAAAACCTGGAGATAGCTCCAACTAACTTCCAACCCATGGGGATTAGATACTTCCAAAATATTGAAAGATTCGCTGGAGATAGTTCCAAGTAACTTCCAACCCATGAGGATTAGATACCTCCAAAATATGGAAAGGTGATCTTCCATTGTTTCATCGCATATGCAAATTGAAAATAACTACATGCTGATGTCAACACATCGTAGTCCATGGCAACATCACCCCTTAACTTGACATGTGACCATAAGGGAAGAAGTCAAGATGTAAACTAGCTGGTCATCAGTAGAACTGTATATCGATTACACCATCATGAATAAACTCCTGAATATGATGTTAATGAACCTCAATATTCTTTATCCAGTCATTAAAAGAAGGATTACATATTATCTGCATGGCAATCTGGTTATCACAACACAAAAATGTAGCGTGATGTTTGTTCAATATGTCAACTAATTTCCTAAAATAGGTGGATATGAGCAGATTTAATGAAGCCTATTGAAAAATAATTTCTAAAGTAATTGAATTCTGTTCTACATTCATGTAAGTCCATAGAGGCATAAAGGGATGAGGAATAGTGGAATTGAGACAGAGGTGAGAGCATGAAACTTGGGTCGAATAGAAACCTAAATTATAAAAGTTGTTTGTATTTATCTCTCTTGAACAATAAAAAGACCGATTGTCATTGCCCCGTGAAAGTTTCCCTTACAAGGAGGGTTTTACCAAGTAATTCTCTATGTATTGATTTTATGTGATTGTCATCCGCTTTTACAATTACAACACAATTACAACAAGTGATATCAGAGCGAGTTTCTCTTACAAGAAGGGTTTTACCAAGTAATTCTCTATATATTGATTATATGTGATTGTCATCCGCTTTTACAATTACAACAAGTGGTATCAGAGCGCTGTTGTATTAGCACGGATCTGAATCAAGGAGCTGAATCTCTACGCACGGATTGGATCTCAGAAAACTTTGCTAGCGGTAGTCCTTAGATTCTCTTCGATTCATACATGTTAGCGATTTCTCTTCTTTTTCCTTTGCGGTTGGGTGACACTTTATCCCACGCAGTGGCAGTCGGTCTCTTCATATTGAAGCCCGGAAAGCTCAATTCCTATTTGCAGGTGTGAGAATGGTCGCAGCTACAGGAGTGGCCATAATCTAACAAGTAGATGTCGGTTTTAAAAAGGAAACGCGGATCAGATAAAGGGAGCGTTGTTTTCAAGTCATCGTTGGGCGTCCATAGTGAAGGGAGCGTTGATTGAAGGAATACTTGCGTTTTTTAAAAAGATAAAAATCAGCGAATGTCTATGGTCGAGGAGAGAGCGCAGGTTCCAGCGAGACGCGCCCTGTCTGCCACTCGCGCTGGTTCCAGCCAGGCGCACCCTATCGAAGCAGTCTACCACCCACTGGCAGCAGCCCCCGTCCGCTCAGTCCCGCAAGAAGTGCAGCAGAGACTCGTGTATGCTCGTAAATTCATGTATGCCCGCTGTATGCCCATAAATTCGTCCTGCTCCTATATATGCAGTGATCGTTGTCTTGTTTTGCCAATCTTTCTATGGTAAATATATTACTGTAAATTTTGTGAAGATTATGGGCATATTCAGAAAAGAGGACGCGGTCCAGAGATACAAAAGGGTGAGGTCCAGTGGCACTAGAGAGATGTTGTAAGGCGCGACGACCATAAGGTTATACTATCGGTTTCAGGGAGATTTACTCATCGCGGTCCATTCCTCTTGTCAGGCGCAACGATCGAATAGATGGCGAGAACTCAGAGCGCGAAATTTGAAATTGAGAAGTTCAATGGAAAGAACAATTTCGAGATTTGGAAGGTTAAGATGAACGATTTTCTCGTGCAACAAGGCGTGGTGAAGGCGCTTTTCGGAAAAGCAAAGAAACCCGCGACCATAACAGATGAAGATTGGGATGAGATCGATGCGAGAGAACTGAATGTCATACGCCTGTGTTTGGTCGATGATGTTTTGTTCAACATTGTTGCGGAGAAGACAACAGTCGGTTTGTGGACGAAGCTTGAAAGCCTGTATATGACGAAATCCTTGACGAACTGGATCTTCCTGAAAAGGAAATTGTACAGTTTGCGGATGAAGGAAGGCACGAAAATAGTTGATCATTTAAATACTTTTAATACTCTCTTAGTTCAATTGACTAGCATGGGAGTAAAATTCGATTATGAAGACAAGACAATTACATTATTGTGTTCTTTGCCCGCATCATGGGATCACTTTGTTACCTCTATTAGTTTCAGCATAACAAAAAGTATTGAGTTTGATGTTATTGTTGGAGCACTATTGTCTAAGGAAACAAGGAAGAAATCCAATTCTGAAACCTCTACATATGAGGCGATGATGGTCAGAGGCAGACCTAAAGAAAGAGGACAGGGTTAGAGGGATTTCTCTCGATCAAAGTTGAAGGGCAAAAAGAGAAAGCTTAAGTGTTGGTTTTGTGTCAAATCAAGACACCTGAAGGACTGTTGGAAGCGACAAGAAGCCTCCAAAGACGACCCTCCAAAAGAAATGAAGGAAGCGAACGCAACTGAAACAGGTTCAGGTATGACTGATGAAGTTTTATCAATTAGTATTGGTTCACATCATGATCAACAATGGTTATTAGATTTCGGTGCTTCAAATCACATATGTCTTCATTGACACTGGTTTGTTACTTACCAGTCTATAGATGATGGAATAGTTTACATGGGAAACGATATATCATGTAATGTTGTGGGAATTGGTAGCATTCGAATTAAGATGTTTGATGGAATTGTTAAAACACTAACTGATGTAAGACATGTACCTGAGCTTAGGAAAAACCTAATTTATTTGGGAGTCTTAGACACTGGAGGATATATGAGTATTGTTCAAGGTGGAGTTATGAAGGTCTACAAAGGAATCCTATTGGTTATGAAAGCGAAGAATGTTGGTAACTTGTTTCTGTTAGATGGAAGAACTGAGTCAGATCATGTGACATCGATATTTGAGTACGATAGTGATTCTGTTCGACTGTGGCATCAATGATTGGGACATATGAGTGAACAAGGATTAAAGGTATTAACTGATCGCAAGTTACTTCCTAGTCTAAAGACTTTAAAGTTAGATTTATGCAAACACTGTATTTATGGAAAATAGAATATGCAGAAATTTAAAACCGGAAAACACACCAGTGAAGGAATCCTTGACTATATCCATTCTAATATTTGGGGCCCATCCCCTACTATTTCATATGGAGGATCATCGTATTTTGTTACTTTTATAGATGATTTCTCTAGGAAGGTTTGGATTCATATGTTAAAAAGAAAGGTTAATGTATTTACTGTTTTCAAGCAATTTAGAGCTTTGGTAGAAAAGAGCATTGGTAAGTCCATTAAATGTTTAAGAACTGATAACGGTGGTGAATTTGCGTCGATGGAATTTGAGAACTATTGTAGGGATTTTGGGATTGATAGGCATAAAACCACTGCCTATACTCCTCAGCAAAACGGAGTTGTTGAACGCATGAACAAGTCTCATTTACAGAGAGAAAGGTGTATGCTTAGTAACGCCAACTTGCAGTAGGAACTGTGGGAAGAAGCAGTATCTACATCTTGTTATCTGGTGAATCGATCACCATCAACAACAATAGAGTGCAAAATTACAGAAGAGGTATGGACAGGTCATCCTTCTAATTATTCTAATCTTAAAGTTTTTGGTTGTGAAGCCTATGCTCTAATTCCCAAACATCAGCGTTCTAAACTAGATCCAAAATAAAAAAGGATTATCTTTGTTGGATATGGTGATGGTATTAAGGGGTAAAGGTTGTGGGATCCTACTGCCCACAATATCACCATTAACAAAGATGAACTATTTGATGAATCATCTCTTTTCAAATAAGATGTAGATGTTCAAATGAAACAATAAGAAGTACCTAAGTATCAACATATTCAATTTGAAACCAATTCAAATACAGATGAAAGTGAACATGAGCAAGTTTCTGAAGATGTTCATGAAGATTTTCCTGCAGATGAAGACATGGTTGATGATAAAAATCAAAAAAATGTGGATGAGCCACGAACTTCCCTAAGGAGATCTACGTGGGTGAGAAATCCTCCAAGAAGGTATGACGATTTTGTTTCGTTAGTTTCTTTAAGTACTAATGATGATGAACCTTCGTGCTATCATGAAGTTGTGAAGGGTTCTAACAATGATAAATGGAAAGAAGTAATGAGGGATGAAATGAAGTCATTAGAGAGGAATGCCACATGGGATCTGGTAGAACTTCCAAGAGACAAAAAAATTGTAGGTTGCAAGTGGGTCTACACGCTGAAGAAGGGTGTTGATGATAAGGTGGAAAGGTACAAAGCAAGGCTTCTTCCAAAAATATATTATCAGAAAGAAGGTATTGACTTTCATGAGATTTTTTCACGAGTTGTTAAGTCTGTTTCAATTCGAATTGTGTTAGCATTAGTTGCATTACTTGATTTGGAGTTGGAGTAGCTAGATGTTAAAACTGCCTTCTTACATGGAGATTTGGATAAGGAAATTTACATGGAAAAACCTAAAGGGTTCATTCAAAATCGCAGAAAGAAATTTGTTTGCAGGCTCAAGAAATCATTGTATGGTCTGAGGTAGTTTCCCAGATGATGGTACAAGAAATTTGACTCTTTCATGGTGAGCCAGAATTCTACAAGGAGTGAGTATGATCATTGTGTCTACTTTAAGAAATTGAATAATGACATATTCATTATCTTAGTATTGTATGTTGACGATATGCTTTTAGCAAGCAAAATCATAACTGAGATCAACAGGTTAAACGCTTAAATGGCTAGGACGTTTGATATGAAAGATCTAGGAGCAGCAAGGTAGATTTTGGGCATGGAGATATTCAGAGACAGGAGGAAGGGTAAGCTTTGGTTGTCACAACAGAAGTATGTTGAGAAGATACTTTTGAGGTTTGGTATGAATGATGTGAAACCAGTTTCAGTCCCTTTGGTTTCCCATTTTAATTTTTCTTCAAGTTTATGTCCTAGTACAAAAAAAGAAAATGAATATATGTCTCGAATACCATATGCTAATGCAGTAGGAAGTCTAATGTATGTGATGGTTAGTACAAGGCTAGATATTTCACATGCAGTTGGGGTTGTCAGTAGGTATATGGAAAATCCAGGTAAAGAGCACTGGGCAGCAGTGAAATGGGTGCTTCAGTGTTTGAGAGGAACAAGTGATTATTGTATCACCTATAACAATAGTTGTGAATTAGTTTGTGGATATGTTGATTCTGATTTTGCAGGTGATTTGGACAAGAGAAGGTCGACTTCAGGATATGTCTTTAATCTTGCAGGTGGAGCTATTAGTTGGATGTCAAAGCTGCAGAACATTGTTGCTTTATCCACTACAGAAGAAGAATACATAGCTGCTTCACATGCTTGCAAAGAGGCGGTTTGGTTAAAAGGTTTGTTTGGTGAGTTTGGAAGGATGCAGGACAAAGTAAAGCTACTTTGTGATAGTTAAAGTTCTATTCACTTGGCTAACAATCCATCATACTACAATAAAACAAAACATATTCTTATCAAGTACCATTTTGTAAGATAGGTTGTTGATGAACATGGAGTCTCTCTTGAGAAATTTCATACAAAAGAGAACTGTGCAGACATGTTCACAAAACCAATACTTTTAGAGAAGCTACAATGGTGCTTGGCTTCTCTTGGCTTGCAGAAGAGGTGATGAATAAATTGGGCATGATAGATCAGGTAAATTGTTGTCAAGGTGGATATTGTTGAATATGCCAACTAATTTCCTAAAATCAAAGGATATGAGCAGATTTAATGGAGCCTATTTTGTAGCAGGTTGTTCAATAAAATCTACCCATTTGGTATGAGCGCACAAGATTGGAAAATAATTTCTAAACTAATTGAATTTTGTTCTACATTCATGTAAGACCATAGAGGCATAAAGGGATGGGGGAATAGTGGAATTGAGACAGAGGTGAGAGCATGAATCTTGGGTCGAATGGAAGCCTGAATTATAAAGGTTGTTTGTATTTATCTCCCTTGAACAATAATAAGACTGATTATCATTTCCTCGTGGAGGTTTCCCTTACAATAAGGGTTTTACCACATAATTCTCTGTGTATTTATTTTATGTGATTGTCACGTGTTAATTGTGTTTTATGCATTTACAATTACAACAATGTTGTGGAAGAGGCATCTTACCAAGAATGATCTAGCTACACGTTGTTTTTTGTGTTACATTAACAACATCATGATATGTTTCCCAATAGTGGATGAAAGTGAAATAGTATATTTCTTTTTGGTTGATCATGACACTAGATAAGAATTAAGCTTGTAAGTGTAATCATAAGTGGACTTTCTATTAACCTAATCTGAGTAAGTAACATCAGTCAAAGAAACTTCCCCCTTCAGGAGTATTGTAGAACAAGATGATATGTTCCATTGACATAGTTCAAAATTTGTTTTTTTGCATGTTATCACAGGATTTGTACTTGTGCAAATCCCTCCATAAGATTTCCAAATCTTCCTTTGTTTTAATGATGGAAGAGCTCCACCACAAGGGAGGTTTCTATGGTGACCTCAAGGGATCAAATAGAAAGAAGTAGCCAAGCCTACCACCCCCTATCTTGATCACCTGTCAGTTAGATCTAGGTCTAGGAAGGAAAATAAAAGTTGCAAGGTAATTTTGGTACCTAAACAATGAACAATTTGCATCATATATTAACAATTATTAGCTGAAGCATGCAATAATGACTTCTTCAGACACTAGATTAGAAAACATTAACATCACAAGAAAGAAATTATATGAGACAATTGAATAAGAAATATGTCATAGCCAAAGTTTCAATCTAAAGTGATCTAGATGTGGGAATTTTTCTTAACATTTTTGCAGCAAAAAATGCCA
>ML784103.1:399724-427268 GCA_009831015.1 Picea engelmannii | reverse complement strand
AGATAGAAAGAAAAGATAGAATGGATTTATTTCATGCAAGGAGTATTGAAGACACAATTTGAGGTGGTCAAGAATGTCTAGGCACAATTTAGATCTTTATCTTGTTTATTTTCCTTGGAGATTTCCATGATGTAGAGAAATCTATAAAACTATTGTAATTAGAAATTTCTTGAGATTAATTTAAAGCCATAAAAGAGATATTTCATTGTTAGTTTTCCCATTTGGGTTTCTAGCATAAAATATTTATGTTATTATTGTGATTATGATTGATTTTGTTAACATCATTTGTTGCATTTAGTTATATGTGTAAATTTATTACAAATCAATGTTAATACACAATGAAGTAGCAAATAGAGGTAAACAAATTTAAGTTCTATATCAATTAAGATCCATGCTGGTGAGTTCATTGGTCTACATCCTAAGTGATTATATATCATATTGGAAATACTAAAATAGAGCCCAAATTCAAAAACTCTTGGTGATCAACTTGTATGGTAGACAACTGTAGTGGATACTAGAAGAGTGGGAAGACATCGATCCAAGGTTTAGAGAGGAGTAGAAGACCAAGAAATATGGGGTATTTTGATGAAGAATGGCAAGATCTATAAGTCATGTGTCAGTGCAAAGCATTGATGCATTGACTTAAAACAAAACTACAATTGTTAAGTGTGTAAAACATAGATGAGGTGGGAAAGAAATCTCTCTACATTGAATTTGACTTTGAGAAGGAGTTGTCACAAAAGGACCAAGAGATTAGCGAAACCAAAAGAAAAAAGATTGTAGCCATAACCCAGGAGTGAAAAGTTCCCCATAGGCATTGTGAACATTGTGATGTGGAAATGCGTACATGGATGAGATCAACTTGAAGCTTCATATGGAGTTGTGTCCAAATTGGCATAAATCCAAGAGGGGATCAATGATAGTGACCAAAAGGGGATAAACAAAGGTAGAAAACACCTCTGATGTGGATGAAAAAATGGTTTACACCACATTGCAACAATGAAGTGTAAGTGAATATAAAAAATCACTATTCTAAATCAAAGCTCAAATAAATAATTGAAGGAAAATGCTTTGTTTGATAATGGTTATCAATGTAATTTGATTTTTAATTCTTAGTATATGAGCTCGATCTAGAAATTTATGATCTAGCACAATCATAATCTTTGGGTTGTATCCAAGAGAAAACAACAATGAAAATCTCTAGGGCACACAAGATCATGTTTTTCATTAATGTCGATTATGCTAAGGAAGTGGAACGTGAAGTTGTACCACTAGATGCATGTGAAGTAATGTCTCTCAACCCATATTAATAGGATAGAGATGTGACTTTCTAGAATACAGAAAAAAAAAAATATGGCTTCATCAAGCATGTTAAGGCCTACCTCATCAAAGCACATAATTAGATGAAGAATATATCTTTTAAAAGAAAAACAAGTGTAGACAAGCAAATTGGTTGAGAAAAGAAAGAAGTGAGAAGCCTTGATATCAAATGGAGAGGTGTGATTCAAAAAATGATTATAAAGAAAATGAACTCAGTAAGTGGTTAAACATCTGGTTGACATTGTGTTGAAGAATGGTTACAGTCATGCTTAAAAGAAGTGTTGGAGACCTTGTGGAGAGGTTGTGACTCGAACTTGAAAATACTTAGAAAGTTGACATGTGAATGTAGAGAAGTGTCACATTGATTGCCTATGCTTCAATCTGCATTATCCATATCGCATCGTTTTCTATCAAATATGCACCAATGGATCCCATGGGGGATAAACCATGTAGAGGAGTGAAGGGGAGTTGGAGTAGATTATATATCTTCACTTTTCATCTCAAACTACTTACAAGAGGTGGAAAAAAATCAAAGATAAGATAATTTAGAGGGTTCATTGAACATGAAGCTTGAGGTTCAAAGTTCAGTAAACGTAAAAAAAAAAATCAAATTCAGCCAGGCTCATAGAACCCTTGATGTCGCCTTATATCATGTTTGCAGTCGCATACCTTTTTCTTGGGCCTCCAATCAAATCCTATGCCCCTTGCTACTCATGCCTCCAGTCTCTGCCTAAACCCTTTCTGCTCAGGCCTTCACCACTGAGTTTGGAGTTTGGTGTGAAATCCGACTCAAGCATCAGCCTCGGTCCTCTGGCTCACACAGAGCGTCAAAGATGAAAGAAATTCAGATCCGATGGTTAATAATCCACCTGTCGCAACATTCAATGCTTCATAGCAAGCTTGATATTGGCCTTCGAGAAATAGTACCTATTGCCAATGATTGAATTCCAAAATTTTGTATTATAATTCATTTTAAAAGTTTATATATATATATATATATATATATATATATATATATATATATATATATCCTGAGTGGGCCTAATGGTTAAGAACATGTGTTCCCTCCTAAGAGGTCACAACTTCAAATCCAGAGGGGGGTAGGGTATGTATACCTCCGTAGACTTTACTAGTCAAATCGTTGGGCAGAGGTGGTCTCATACACAAATTTGGTATATGGCTTGTCCGTGACCTTAAAAATAGATTATTATTATTATTATTATTATTATTATTATTATATTTATATATCAGTATATATAAAAATATATACATATTATATTATATTAAAAATATTATATTATATATATACACATCTATAAATTTATATATATATATATTGAAAAACGTGTATAGTTTGACCTAAAGCCGAACCTCATCCAAAACTTATCGAAAAATTAGAACCCCAATCAAACCTAATTGTTATTGAACCCAAACTCAAACTCGAACCGTGTGACATAGAGGATATAACTACATGCGAGAGATAACATACAAGTCATTGGGGGTGGGGGTGGGGGTGGGGGTTGGAGAGAAGAATACTTCCACACTTCGCACCAGTGACAAACAAGACCAAAACTACTAGTAATGTAGAATTTGAAAGTCCAAGAGAGGGAGAGTGACGAGGATCCTATAACCACTTCTTTATAAAACAACTTGCTTTCAATAACCTTCAACATAAAGCATAAGATTTTAGACTATTCTAAGGTACATGGAGGTGGAAAAATCAACCTTGTAAAAAACAAAAGGATGAAGACAAATAGGAGAATGCAAGGTAAATATGGATAGATAATAGAAGTTAGACTAGAGTGATTTATTGAAGGCGCAATCTAAGTTGGAGAAGGATATTTAGGTAGAAACAAGATCTCTCTATTTTTGTTTCCTACAGATTACTAAGATACATAAAAGTGTATAGAGCCATTGTTAAATCTAAAATTTGTATAAATCCAAATAGATGCATTTGTTGTTGGTTTCCCTATTGGGATTCCAAGTTTTAATCTTTGTTTTATTATTGTGATTATTATTGATTTCTCCAACACAATCTCCTGCATTTAGTTATGGACTACAAGTTTAGTACAAATTATTTTTAATACATAGTGAAATAGTAAATAGAGATAATCAAATCTAAAGTTAAGTTTTTCAATAATTAGGGTCTATGCATGTGAATACACTCGGCTATTCACTAAGAGATAATTGATCACACACCCATGGAGCGACCATTACATATCAGATAATTTGTGAAAAATACTTAGATCCTTACCTATGAAAATGGATTAAGTGGTTATTGTGATAGAGTAAAACAATGAGGTAACAATGAAAATCTTGGATAACACTAATTGGATCATTGTCATTTCATGAAAGTAAATTGGATAGAACTACAAAAAGATTAGTGTAATATTTTGCGGCTAAGGGAAAGGTTGAGAAAAATATAAATGATCCTTCAATGCATGAGAGTGAAATGGGAAACCATCAAAATATTAAAGAGAAAGAGGAAGAGGATTTGGACGTGGTTACTGGATTAGTGGGATACTCAATGTCATAACTGTTATCGCACAGTTTGTAGACACAAGAAAGATTAAGGAGTAGTAGGTCAAACTAGTGAAACATGAACCTTCCCCACCCAATGACACCACAATGGGGAGGTTATTTCTATTTAGGGAGGCTAGGCCCAGGCGAGACGTCCCCGGTAACTTGGGGTTTTGAAAGGGAAAAGGATAATAGTACAAAGACAAATTTCCCCCTCACAGATTACCGTCAATCAGATGGTCCCGGCTAAACAACCAAAAATAGAGTATAACCAAAGGAAAGAAAAATCACATGCTTGAGATAAAACAACAAGGAAACTAATACGTGCAATCTTGGTTAGTACTTCATAAATCAATGACTATCTGATATCCAATATAAGCAATTTGACAGTAAATATTGACGAAATCAAAGTTTACAAAATGGAAATGATAAATATGTCACTTGTCAATAAATACTGGAATGATATAGCATTCAATGTAACAAATCAACACTCAATCTAATAAATTATCCTAACTACCATTCAATTGCTTATAAAATGAAACGTTGTTGCATCAAGATGAAATCACCAAGGGTGACGTCAGCATTCTAGGGTTAGTAGGTTAGGGTTAGTGTAGTTAGGGTTTCAGTTCAAAAGAGGTTTGAGAGTGTTTGGATCCAATTCTACTTCAACGTTGGAGGTCCTAGATCAGTGCCTTAGGGTTAATGGAGTCATAGGTGAAGAATGCAAAAGTTGAAGGAGATGAGATTTTAAAGGACTAGAAGGATAAGTTTTGAAGTTCTGCTAAAGTAGGGCTCCAAAATCGTAACCTTAGGGGAGAGAGGCTCACTCTGGTGTTGCTAAAGCAAGGCCTCGTGCTCTCTCCTCCTTCCAGACAAATAGCTAGCTCAATGAAAAACAAAGTCAAGACAAGAGGGTTTAAAGAGGGAGAGTGTTGCTAATGCAAGGCTCTTTCATCAAACCCTAAAAGAAAATGGCCCGAGGTGTAGATAACCTAGGCTTGGGACGTCCTCTTCCTCTTGAAGTCAAAAGGTATGGATAGCTTAAGGGAAGAAGAAAAAGGAGTGTAGCTATGGCTAAGCTCTCTTCTTCTTCTTCAATGGCTAAAAGTTTTTCTATCAAGGGACATGAGACAACGACCTACTTGTGTGTTTGTCCCCTAGGGTTTTGATTCAGAAATATTTATAAATAGATGAAAAAAATTAAACTACAACCATTCAATCAAGAAGTTTTGCAGAAAAATACTTACAAATCATCAAGAAAATAATCATGCAAACCCTAGTTGTAACACCTTCCTTCAAGAAAAACACCATAGAATGCCAAAAATCTCTTCCTTCAACAAGTGTGCCTTCCTCAAATCAACCAATAACCCAAATGGGGCGCAAATTTCAGACCTCACCAAGTGGTGAGTGAAAGACGATGATAAAATGAGAATCAAAACCCTCAATATATAGTGTATCAATGACCTAATTTTACTTTTTAGGTCATAAAAAGGCCAACAAGGACATAATGTCAAAATCATATTGTTTTTACATTAAATGCTAAGTAAAAAGACCTAATCAAGTAAAAATGGTAGTAAAATCCCCTTCAAGGGAGGCACTAGCCCCTTCTAGGGAAAATGAGACACCAAGGAGCAAAACGTTAGCCCCCCAGGGGCCTCTCCAACATGCCACACGTGCCACTGCTGCCCAGTATGCCTCCAAAAGCATCCATGAAGCTGGATGATGTCATAGTGAATATGGAGATGTCCCAAGCCTTCCAAGGCTGGCATTCCACTAAAAAGAGGTGATTCCCCCTAGGTCTAGTCATGTCAGAGTGCCTCTGATGGAACGTCCTCTTCCTCTTCGGTGCAAAATCCCTGATCCATCTCCATCCTGTCTCTACCCCCTGATGGGGTCTCAACATCCATCTGGTGGGCTCTCCAGCTCCATGGAGGTCCAAACTGGTCATCTCCCCATGTATACCGGTCCAAATGGTACCTATCCGTCAGGCATGGTCCTGCACATCAAAAGCTATGCCCTCCATGGGCTCATCAGTCACCGGGATCATAGTAATTTTAATCACATTTCATCATCAATATTATTAAAGATATGCATAAAAACCCTAATACATCAGTCAATATCTCAAATACATTACAGAGACCTGCAATACAAGATCAGAGAAAAAGACAAAACGTCCATTTGGGCTAGTATCCACAAGAAAAGGAAAGTTTCTAGGAAGATTTTATCCAAGCCATGTAAGTGAGGTGATGTGGCTAGGGGATGTCCAGACATGTGGGTGTAGTGAAGTCCCAGGATGCATAATGTTATCTGTGGGTGCCTTTGTAGAAGGCGAGTTGTACCTATCATGGATGCATTTTTTCCAAACCCGTTCTTGCCTTTATTCTTTTTCTTGCTTTATTCTTTTATTTTCTTCTTCTTCATCTTTTTCTTTTTTATTCAAGGGCTGACCAGAGGACACTGCCTTGGCATGGTGACCAGAGCTGACAGTGTTACCAGGATGGCTTGTGATGAGACCCCCTATCCTCTGACTAGGTCTTATTTTTTTATTTTTCGGGTCCCTCTTGTTTCTTGCTGAGAGGCCTTTTATTGCCTTATCAGGGATCCCTAGGCGAAGCATCTCGAGGTTTCATTTTTAGGCTTTTGTCTCTTACCAGCTTATTTTACCTTCTGGGCCTTTAGCCCCTTCTTCCCACGAGATAAGGTGGAATCCTACAAATAGTTCAACCCAATGCCCGGACAAGGGGAATGGGATAAATGAGCGGGAGATAAGATGAAATAGTGGTGCTATGATGGGAGAAGACGATGGATTTTCAGAAAATCAAAAGTGACACATACCATGATACCTGGACCAATTACCTCATGGAGCAAGAACCTCTTCTGATACAAGGAACAACCAATAATAGAGTATAACCAAAGGAAAGAAAAAGCACCTGCTTGAGACAAAACAACAAGGAAACTAATACATGCAATCTTGGTTAGTACTTCATAAATCAATGACTATATAAGCAGTTTGATAGTAAATATTGACGAAATCAATGTTTTCAAAAGGGCAATGATAAATATGTCACTTGTCAATAAATACTGGAATGATATAGCATTCAATGTAACAAATCATCACTCAATCCAATAAATGCTCTTAACTACCATTCAATTGCTTATAAAATGAAATGTTATTGCGTCAAGATGAAATAACCAAGGGTGGCATCAACATTCTAGGGTTAGTAGGTTAGGATTATTGTAGTTAGGGTTTTAGTTCAAAAGAGGTTTGAGAGTGTTTGGATCCAATTCTACTTCAACGCTGGAGGTATTAGATCAGTGCCTTAGGGTTAATGGAGTCATAGGTGAAGAACGCAAAAGTTGAAGGAGATGAGATTTTAAAGGACTAGACGGATAAGTTTTGAAGTGCTGCTCACTCAGGTGTTACTAAAGCAAGGCCTCGTTCTCTATCCTCCTTCTTGACAAACAACTACCTTAGTGAAAAACAAAGTCAAGACAAGAGGGTTTAAAGAGGGAGAGTGTTGCTAAGGCAAGGCTCTTTCATCAAACCCTAAAATAAAATGGCCCGAGGTGTAGATAACCTAGGCCTAGGACATCCTCTTCCTCTTGAAGTCAAAAGGTATGGCTAGCTTAAGGGAAGAAGAAAAAGGAGTGTAGCTATGGCTAGGCTCTCTTCTTCTTCTTCAATGGCTAAAATGTTTTATATCAGGGGACATGAGACAACGACCTACTTGTGTGTTTGTCCCCTAGGGTTTTGATTTGGAAATATTTATAAATGGATGCAAGAAATTAAACTACAACCATTCAATCAAGAAGTTTTGCAAAAAAATACTTACAAATCATCAAGAAAAAAATCATGCAAACCCTAGTTGTAACACCTTCCTTCAAGAAAAACACCATAAAATGCCAAAAATCTCTTCCTTCAACAAGTGCGCCTTCCTCAAATCTTCCAATAACCCAAATGGGGCACAAATTTCAAACCTCACCAAGTGGTGAGTGAAAGATGTTGATAAAATGAGAGTCAAAACCCTCAATATATAGTGTATCAGTGACCTAATTTTACTTTTTAGGTCATAAAAAGGCCGACAAGGCCATAATGTCAAAATCATATTGTTTTTACATTAAATGCTAAGTAAAAATCCCTAATAAAGTAAAAATGGGAGTAAAATCCCCTTCAAGGGAGGCGCTAGCCCCTTCTAGGGAAAATGAGACACCAAGGAGCAAAACGTTAGCCCCCCAAGGGCCTCTCCAACATGCCACACGTGCCACTGTTGCCCAGTCTACCTCCAAAAGCATCCATGAAGCTGGATGACATCATGGTGAAGATGGAGACATCCCAAGACTTCCGATGAGGTTTCAATGAACAACCAAAGTGAAAGAACCTCAGAAAGAGCCTCTTTTGAAAAAGTGATCCCAATGCATACTCTCAGGAGAGTGCTCAATCCATCTCAGGAATTGATTGTGAAAAGTCAAAGGTTCAGGAGACTGACTCGAGGAATATAAAAGTTGGCTACCTTGGACATCTTCACAACTTGAGGCCCGAGGAAAGATTAGCAAAAAATGAAAGGATGATTGACCATTCCTAAAGGGTAGGTTGGAAAACTGTGATAATAGGCTTCTTCTTGAGGCACTCAACTTTCCCCTAAAATCCAGAATGAGGTTTTGCCTTACAGGAGACTTGGGATAAGGGACATGTTTCCAAACCACACCTTTAGTGACATAGCGAGGCAAAGTGATCAAAGGGGGGTGGAAAATCTTATCACAAGCATCTTGCTTCAGGGAAGTAACTTCCTCATTTTTATCAATATCTAAGCATAACGTTGGTTGATAATTTTCTTCATAGGATAAATCTAAGTGCTCATATGGATAGTCATCAAAGTCCTCAAGGTATGACTGAAAATTAATTAGAGAGTGTAGCATCAAGTCATCCTTGGGTGTTTTAATAGAGTCGGGTTCTTGTTGCCAAATGTCAAAATCATTAGTAGCTTCATGTGATAAATGCGAAGGCAACTTTTGGAAAGGACCATCAATGTCGTACATGGGATAGGCATCATATCCAATCATGTCCCATCTACGTTTCCCGACATGTATGAATTCATCAAAATTTTCAACAAATTCATTATCTTCATCATAACATGAAGGGGTTAAAACATCTGAAACTTCTTCACTTTCCACATCATAAGATAGAGAATCATTAAAAATTTGGAAAGGGAAGTAACTCACCTTGCTTTCTCCTTCCTTCGCAGGAGCTTCATCATCTTCTAGTTTGTCCGAGGGCTCCATTTTTTCTTCATTGTTTGAGTCATAGAATAAGGTATCATCAAAAATTTTGAGAGGAAAATAACTTATCTCATTCCCTTCATTTTTTGCAAATGGAATAGGATCTTGGAGAGCTTTTTCGGATGGAGGAGCGGTTACTGGTGCTTAATCCTCATAATCCTTCTTTCTAGTTACATCTTCACTACATTCTCTTGGATTATGGGAGAGGTATTGCTCTCTTCAAGGGGTTGATAATGGTCTTCATAAACCTCATATTTTATATCAGAGGATTCTAGGTATTGATCATGATATTCCCCCCTGAGATCTTCTACAATCTCAGTGGTGAATCCTTTGTCATTTAAGGCTACCATGAGGTTTTGAAGGACATCTTCATACGTTTGGAAATGTGGCTTAGTAAGGTCTATAAACTTATTGATGAGGTGTATGAAAGATGATATACCCCAGTCCTTGCAACAACTCTTAAAACGATCTTGTAAGTAGGATGGAAGAGTGAGTAAGAACAATTTTATAAGAGAATCCTCCCCTCTCAACTTTATATCGCTCAAATACTCCAAAAAAATTACGATGTGAGGAGTTGGGAGGCCCAAAAACATTGGAGAGTTGTTTAGCCATTTTGTATCAAATTAATTTGGGTATCCTTGAAAACTTATGAAATCAATACTCGGATACATTTGTTCCCAGTGTGCCATGATCCCATAACTTGGAAATATCATAGATTTTGAGAGTAAGGTGGCACCCTGAAAAATTAGTGGAGTTGCCAGATAGTTTTCCTGAAACTATCAAAGGATAAGGGAAAACACACTAGTGGAGTCGCTAGGTAATCTTGTTTGATAAAAATCTAGAGGCAAGGCTTACCGAAAAGATTTTTTGTTTGAGGAGAATTGACTTGGTGTTCCCCGGCAACGGCGCCAAAATGTTATCGCACAATCTGTAGACACAAGAAAGGATAAGGAGTAGTAGGTCAAACTGGCGAAACAAGAACCTTCCCCACCCAATGTCACCACAATGGGCAGGTTCTTTCTATTTAGGGAGGCTAGGCCTAGGGGAGACGTCCCCGGTAACCTGGGGTTTTGAAAGGGAAAAGGCTAATAGTACAAAGACAAATTTCCCCCTCATAGATTACCGCCAATAATAGAGTATAACCAAAGGAAAGAAAAAGCACCTGCTTGAGACAAAACAACAAGGAAACTAATATGTGCAATCTTGGTTAGTACTTCATAAATCAATGACTATCTGATATCCAATATAATTAGTTTGACAATAAATATTGACAAAATCAATGTTTGCAAAATGGCAATGATAAATATGTCACTTGTCAATAAATATTGGAATGATATAGCATTCAATGTAACAAATCAACACTCAATCCAATAAATTATCTTAACTACCATTCAATTGGTTATAAAATGAAACGTTCTTGCATCAAGATGAAATAACCAAGGGTGACATCAACATTCTAGCGTTAGTAGGTTAGGGTTAATGTAGTTAGGGTTTTATTTCAAAAGAGGTTTGAGAGTGTTTGGATCCAATTCTACTTCAACACTGGAGGTCTTAGATCAGTGCCTTAGGGTTAATGGAGTCATAGGTGAAGAATGCAAAAGTTGAAGGAGATGAGATTTTAAAGGACTATAGGGATAAGTTTTGAAGTGTTGCTAAAGAAGGGCTCCAAAATCATAACCCTAAGGGAGGGAGTCTCACTCCGGTGTTACTAAAGCAAGGCCTCGTGCTCTCTCCTCCTTCCCGACAAACAAATAGCTTAATGAAAAACAAAGTCAAGACAAGAGGGTTTAAAGAGTGAGAGTGTTGCTAAGGCAAGGCTCTTTCATCAAACCCTAAAAGAAAACGACCCTAGGTGTAGATAACATAGGCCTAGGACGTCCTCTTTCTCTTGAAGTCAAAAGGCATGGCTACTTAAGGGAAGAAGAAAAAGGAGTGTAGCTATGGCTAGGCTCTCTTCTTCTTCTTCAAGGGCTAAAAGTTTTTCTATCAGGGGACATGAGACAACAACCTACTTGTGTGTTTGTCCCCTAGGGTTTTGATTTGGAAATATTTATAAATGGATGCAAGAAATTAAACTACAACCATTCAATCAAGAAGTTTTACAGAAAAATACCTACAAATCATCAAGAAAATAATCATGCAAACCCTAGTTGTAACACCTTCCTTCAAGAAAAACACCATAGAATGCCAAAAATCTCTTCCTTCAACAAGTGTGCCTTCCTCATATCAGCCAATAACCCAAATGGGGCACAAATTTCAGACCTCACCAAGTGGTGAGTGAAAGATGATGATAAAATGAGTGTCAAAACCCTCAATATATAGTGTATCAATGACCTAATTTTACTTTTTAGGTCATAAAAAGGCCGACAAGGCCATAATGTCAAAATCGTATTGTTTTTACATTAAATGCTAAGTAAAAAGCCCTAATCAAGTAAAAATGGGAGTAAAATCCCCTTCAAGGGAGGCGCTAGCCCCTTCTAGGGAAAATGAGACACCAAGGAGCAAAACGTTAGCCCCCCAGGGGCCTCTCCAACATGCCACACGTGAAACTGTTGCCGAGTATGCCTCCAAAAGCATCCATGAAGCTAGATGACATCATGGTGAAGATGGAGACGTCCCAAGCCTTCCAAGGCTGGTGTTCCATTGAAAAGGGGTGATTCCCCCCAGGTCTAGTCCTGTCGGAGTGCCTATTATGGAACGTCCTCTTCCTCTTCGGTGAAAAATCCCTGATCCATATCCATCCTGTCTCTACCCCCTGATGGGGTCTCATCATCCATATGGTGGGCTCTCTAGCCCCATGGAAGTCCAAACTGGTCATCTCCCCATGTGTATCGGTCCAAATGGTACATGTCCGTCGGGCATGGTCCTGCACATCAAAAGCTATGCCCTCCATGGGTTCATCAGTCACCAAGATCATAGCAATGTTAATCACATTTCATAATCAATATTATTAAAGATATGTATAAAAACCCTAATACATCAGTCAATAGCTCAAAGACATTACAGAAACCTACAATACAAGATCGGAGAAAAAGATAAAACGTCCAATTGGGCTAGTATCCACAAGAAGAGGAAGGTTTCCAGAAAGATTTCATCCAAGCCATGTAAGTGAGGTGATGTGGCTAGGGGATGTTGAGACATGTGGGTGTAGTGAAGGCCCAGGATGCATAATGTTATCTCTGGGTGCCTTTGTAGAAGGCGAGATGTACCTTTCATGGATGCATTTTTTCCAAGCCTGTTCTTGCCTTTATTCTTTTTATTGATTTATTCTTTTATTTTCTTTTTCTTCTTCTTTTTCTTTTTTATTCAAGGGATGACCAAAGGACACTTCCTTGGCATGGTGACCAGAGCTGACAGTGTTACCCACAAGTACTTTCACAGATATTAGAAAGTCATCTCATGATGAGACCCCCTTTCCCTTGGCCATGCAACCAAAGCTCACTTCCCTAGCATGGTAACCAGATGGTGGCAATGTGATATTGTTAGGTACCCATGAACCTAATAGGTTGGCTCGTGATGAGACCCCCTATGCTTTGACTAGGTCTTGTTTGTTATTTTCCAGGTCCCTCTTGTTTCTTGTTGAGAGGTATTTTATTTCCTTCTCGGGGATCCCTAGGTGAAGCATCTCGAGGTTTCATTTTTAGGCTTTTGTCTTTTACCAGTTGCTTTTACCTTCTTGGCCTTTAGCCCCTTCTTCCCATGAGATAAGGTGCAATCCTACAAATAGGTCAACCCAATGCCTAGACAAGGGGAATGGGATAAATGAGTGGGAGATAAGATGAAATAGTGGTGCTATGATGGGAGCGGATGATGGATTTTCATAAATCCCCCCAGTGGAAAACCAAGACCTATGGGCACAGGCTTGCTAGGGCACCCTGTCAATCTCCCCAAACATGGTCAAGTGGGCTAATGTAAGATCCAAGAAGTTGTTAGAGATAAAAGGAATCAAAGGCATATATTTAAAGGTTTCAATGATCAAAAGTGACACGTACCATGAGACCTAGACCAATTACCTCATGGAGCAAGAACCTCTTTTGATACAAGACTAAGTCGATGGTGATGGATGCCACTGCTACTGACAAGACAAATCTGATGGAAGAAGAAAAGGATGGGCTCTCCAGGGCCATGCTCAGGCCAATCCTGCTCTCGGTACTCCATGTCTAGGCCCTGTGGGCCTCGAGACATGATCTCCTAGTTATCCCTAAAAGGTGGGGATAACAATTACCAATAAAGTTTTAGAGACTTTGAAAGGGAGTGTAAGGTAAAGCCCCATCACAAAAACAAGAAAATAAATTCCACTCAAGATGGGGAGCATTCCTATGTACCTATGTTGTTAAGTTTTTAGTGTTGTTATTAGGTTATTTCTAAATTACATGAGCATTCAATACATTTCCAAAACAACAACATAAAGAGGCTCAATGAAAGAAACACAATCACAAGGTAGGCAAAATTTTATCCTGGGAAACCGTCATGGGGGAGAAAACCCAGCAAAAACCTCCTCAATAATAGATTGCAAATAAAATTCCAAGACTGAGCATGTTCATCTCTTCTCCTTCCTCTTGCAACTGCAACTACCTACAAGATATGCACACTAGATGAGTGAGAGTGAGAGTGTTAAAATGAGGCACCATCCTCACATATAAATACAAGTTAAGGAGGCACTAAGGTTATGTCTCTTCACTTGGTGGGGCCTACTTATCCTAGAAGTGGTTAAAACCATTTTATAATTACTAGGGGCCGAGTTTACCAATACCACTATACAAATGTAGTTTTGACCAATCCACAAAAGGAGATTTGATCTTATATAAGACCTGAATTGATCAATCCGCAAAAGGGGATTTGATCTATAAAATAATAAATCAAATATAATTAGAATATTATTTGAAGTTACAATATTTCAACACTACCCCTTATTGAGAAGGGTACTATAATGACATGACTCAATAGACCGTCATCAAGAGAAGGGGAGGGCAACATCATCATCAACATCTGAAACATTAAATTGAACATGTATAAATCATTGAAATTTTTTCTCATCATCATTATCATCATTGTTTACAACATGGAAACACCAATAGCACGAAGCTGGAACAACAACATCATCAACAACATGATGTTGGAACATCATCATAAATAACACGAAGCTGGAATAACATCATCAACAACATGTGGCAACAAAATGAGGAAGGTGAATAAAAAACAACATTTGTGGTGCTCTCACAAACCGTCCTTACCGGACCTTCGAGATCTTCCCAGAAATCATAAGACTCCCTAGGATATAAAATCCTAAGAAGATACCACGTGGTACTCTGACAGACCATCCTTACTGGACATTTGGGATCTTCCCACGAATCATAATATTCCCTAGGATATGAAATCCTAATGGAGCTACCACTACTTACCATAGCTGGCATATACATGCATAGGTACTCTGATAGACCATCCTTACCGTACCTTTGAGATTTTCCCAGGGATGATCAATCCCCTAGGATATAAAATCCAAACGGAACCACCCATTGTTGGTCAAGATACCATAATATCATCAACATCACTCCCCCTTTCGAGGGAGGTCCTTTGAGGCAACACTAATCTTGTTTCGGAAGTACTCAAACTTCACACGAGACAGAGGCTTGGCCAACACATTTGTAGCCTGCTCATTTGTGCCAACATATTGGATATTTATAGCTTCCCTCTGCACCATATCACGAATGTAGTGGTACCAGATCTCTATGTGTTTCGACTTGTCATGGAACACTGGGTTCTCCGACATCTTTATACAACTTGTGTTATCACATTGAATCACGGTGGCTTCCATATCCATATCGAACAGACCTGTCAACAACTTTCGAGGCCATATGGCTTCACAACTAGAGGAACATGCTGCAATGTACTCTTCTTTTGTCGTGCTGAGAGAAATACTGGATTGCTTCTTTCTTTTCCAAGAAGTCACGGTTGACCCCAAACTGAAACAACATCCTGAAGTGCTCTTTTTTTCTGAAGCACTTCTATCCCAGCTTGAATCAGTATAACCATACAATCTGAAGTCACGATCTCAAATATAACATAGACCATAATCCAATGTGCCCTTAAGGTATCTCATTACATGTTTTGCTGCTACAAGGTGAACACATCTAAGATCCATCGGATACTGAATCAAGGTATTCACAGCAAAGGATATATCTGGCATGGTAATTGTTAGATACATAAACGATCCAATCTATTCTATCTAATTTTTTTTAAGGTCACGGCCAAGCCACACCAAATTGGTGTATGAGACCCCCTTGCTTACGGGACAAGGGATCCCCCTCCGCCCAACGATTTGACTGGTAAAGTCTACAAAGGTATACATATGCTACCCCCCTCTGGATTTGAACTTGTTACCTCTTAAGAGAAAACACATGTTCTTAAACATTAGGCATGTTATCCCCAATCTCTAGGGATAACTGGGAGATCATGTCTCGAGGCCCACAGGTCCTAGACATGGAGTACCGAGAGCAGGATTGACCTGAGCATGGCCCTGGAGGGCCCATTCTTCTTTTTCTTCACCAGACTTGTCCTGTTAGCAGCAACAACTTCCATCACCATCGCCTTGGACTTGCATCAGAGAAGACTCTTGCTCCATGAGGTAATTGGTCCAAGGTATCATGGTATGTGTCATGTTTGATCATTATAACTTTCTTATGTATGCATCACGTTCCTTACATTTCTGACAACTGCTTGGATCTTACACTAATCCACTTGACCATTGCTTGGGGGATTAACGGGGTGCCCTAGAAGGCTTGTACTTATGGGTTTTGGTTAGCCACCAGGGGGGATTTGCAGAGCCATTGTCCGCTCCCACCATACATATTGTCTCCCCTACATCCATCCATTCCCCTAGTCTAGCCATTAGGATGACCTAGAGGGTTATACTTTGTCATGTGGGAATAAGGGGCTAAAGGCCCAGGGGGTAAAAGCAGCTGGTAAAAGATAAAATCCATAGGAAATGAAACCTAGAGATGCTTCGCTCGGGGATCCCCGAGAAGGGAATAAAAGACCTCTCGATAAGAAACTAAAGGGACCCTAAGAAAAATAATAAGACAAGACCTAACCAAGAGGATGGGAGTTCTTATCACAAGCCGGCCCATTATGTTCATAGGTATCCAACAGTATGGCATTGCCATTATCTGGTCACCACACCAGGGCAATGACCTTTGGTTGCATGGCCAAGGGAAAGGAGGTCTCATCACGAGCCAGCCTTATCATTTTTGCGAAAATACCAGTGGGTAACATTGTCAGCTTTGGTCACCATGCCAAGGCAGTGTCCTCTGGTCAGACCTTGAATTAAAAAGAAAGAAAAGCAATAAATAAAGAATAAAGGCAATAAAGGGGCTTGGAAAAAGTGTGTCCATGACGGATACATCTCACCTCCTACAAAGTCACCCGCGGACAACACCTACCCTTGGTCTGACTGTGACTGGACATCCCTAAACCATACCACTGCATGTACATGGCTTGAATGATCTTCTGTGGAAACTTTCCTCTTCCTGTGGATACTGGCCCAATAGGTTATTCTGTCTATTTCTTCAGCTTTGCATAGTAGATCAATGTAATGTCTTTGAGCTATTAGAAGATATGCTAGGGATTTCATGCATGTATTTGATAAATTTAATGATGAAACATGATTGACATTGCTATGATCATGAAGACTGATGAGCCCATGGAGGGCGTAGTTTTTGATGTGCAGGACCATACCCGATGGACAGGTACCAGTGGACCGGTACACATGGGGATATGATTAGATCGGACCTCCATGGGGCTGAAGAGCCCATTAGATGGTTGTTGGGATGGCAGAGGCAGGAAAACGTTATGATGAGCCATTGCATGAGAAGAAAGAAGGATGTTCCACCTAGGACACTTTGGCAGAGCCCAACCTAGGGGGAATCACCCACTGCAGATGGAATGTTTGCCTTTGATGGACAGGACGTCACCTGGGAGAGTTGGACGTTGTTTGGAGCGTGTGGCAGTGTGCTGAGGTCATTTGGCACGTGTGGCAGCTTGGAGGATCCCGAGAAGGGCCAACGTTTTGGTCTTTGGATGTTGTGTTTGCCCAAAAATGGCCAACGTCTCCCCTAAAGGGGCTTGACATCCCCCTTTTTGCTCATATTATGACAGTTTTCTAGCAATTAATGTAAAAACAGTGTAAATCTTATAGTCAGCCTTGTCGACTATTTTAATGACCTTAATTTTAATTTAAAGGTCATGAATTGGTATAAATAGAGGACGTTTGGTCTCATTTTAAACATAACCTAACTCACTCTCTTGTGAGAGACATACTTTTAGTCTTTTGTCTTGGTATTTTGCTCTTGGAAGTGAGGCGCAACTCTTGTTGGAGGACTCTTCTTGGAATTTTATGGTGTTTCTCTCATTGGAAGGTTTACAACTAGGGTTTGATGAGCATTCTTCATGATTTGTAAGTGAATTTTTCATGAAAAACTTCTTAAATGAATGGTTGTAGGTTTAATCTCTTACATTCGCTATTATATTTCTATTATATTGCTTAATATTGAAACCCTAGGTAGCAAGCACGCAAGTAGGTCCTTGCTATATGTCCCCATGCTTGAGAAACTTGTTTTATCCATTGATTAAGGAAGATATAGCCTAGCCATTGCTACACTAATCATCCTTTTTCTGAGTTAGCCTTTAAGTATAGGTTGAATAAAGGTGACGTCCTAGGCCTACTTGATTCTACACCTAGGGTTTTGACTTTTTAGGGTTTGAAGAGCCTTTCTCTTGCAACACTTTTCTCCCTTAGACTTGTACTTTAAAGCTAGCAGTTTTGCCAAGAATATTTAGAGAAAGAGGAAGGAGCATGAGACCTTGCTTAAGAAACACTGGAATGAGCCTCCTTCCCTTAGGGTTTTGATTCTAGGGCCCTGCCATTGCAGCACCATAGAACCTAACCTTCTAGTCTTTAAATTTTGATCCTCCTAAGATCTTTCCCTTACTTTTGACTCCATAATACCCTAAGGCACTGGTATACTCTCCAACGTTGAGCTTATTCATCTTTCAAAACTCTCAAATTTGAAACCCTAACTAACCCTAACATCTTCTAACCTAGCAGTAAATGATAACGTCATGCCTTTATTAAGCTTTTGTTGATAGAAACTACTGTGGCTTGGTCATCCAGTGATAGACATTGATATATTGGTAATTTTCATTGGCTAATTTGCAAAACGTTGGCTTTCTTTGTCTGTTACACTAACCCTACAATAAGATGACGTCACCTCTAGGATATTGACGCAGCAACTTCTTGTATATGAGCAATTAATGGCATTTAATGCATTGATTTAATTCAAGGATTGATCATTTTCATTTAATGTTATATTATTCTGGTGTTTATTGACAAGTAACATTATATGCCATTGTCATTATTGCAATCATTGACTTCGTCAATAATTACTATTGTATATGCTCATGTACATTAAATTTTGATAGTCATTGATTAATGAAGTATTAACCACTATTGCATGTACTAGTTTCATTATTGTCTTGTCTCGCAAGCAGGTGCCTTTTCTGTGGTTATTCTTGACTATCTTCTGGGCGGTAATCTGTGAAGGGGAAACTTGCCTTAATACATTGAGCCTTTTCCTTTCAAACCCCAAATTGCCAGGGACGTCTCCCTTGGGCTTAGCCACCCTAAATAGAAAGGACCTGCCCATTGTGGTGACATTGGGTGGGGTAGGTCCCTGTTTCGCCAGTTTGACCCTTGTCCTTCAGCTACTTGACCTAAACTACAAACTGAGCGATAACATTTTGGCGCCGTTGCAGGGGAATACTGAGTCAATCTTACTCAATGACAAATCCTTTGGTAAGCCTTGCCTCAAAGACCTTTCTTTTACAAGCTTACCTGGCGACTCCACTAGACCTTATTCCCCCTATTCTTTGGTAGTTTCAGGAAAACTATCTGGTGACTCCACTAATTTTTCTTAGCGTGCCACATTACCTTCTATGATATTTTCAAGTTATGGGATCATGGCACACTGGGAACAAATGTATCCAAGTATTGATTTCAGAAGTTTTCAAGGATACCCAAATTACTTTGATACAAAATGGCTAGGCAACTCTCCAGTGTTTTTGGGCCTCCCATCTCCTCATATAGTAAATTTTTTGGAGTATTTGAGCGAGATAAAGTTGGGAGGAGAGGATGCTCTTATAAAGTTTTTTTTTCTCACCCTGCCATCCTACTTACAAAAACGTTTTAAGAGTTGTTGCAAGGACAGGAGTATATCATCCTTCATACACCTCATCAGTAAGTTTATCGACCTTACTAAGCCAGATTTCCAAACGTATGAAGATGTCCTTCAAAACCTCGTGGTAACCTTACACCATTAGGGATTCACCACTGAGATTGTAGAATATCTCAGAAGAGCTTATCATGATTAATACCAAGAATTCTCTGATATAAGAGACAAGGTTTATGAAGACCATTATCAACCCCTTGAAGAGGAGCAAGACCTCTCTCATAATCCAATAGAATGCAATGAAGATGTAACCAGAAACGTGAATTATGAGGATGAAGCACCAGTAATCGCTCCTCAGTATGATGAAGATCTCCAAGATCCTCTCACTCCTGCACAAGATGAAGAGAATGAGGTAAGTCATTTTGATTCTTTTGATGATACCTTGTTCTATGAATCGGAGAATGAAGAAGGAGTGGAACCCTTGGAAAAGCTAGATCCCCTATGTCTCAAGACTAAAGACGTAGAGGCAGATCTTCCACCTGATGATGCTATCCAAATACTTGAAGCTCTTGCACAGGAAGGATTAAGCGAGGTCAATTGTTCCCCCTTCCAATTTTTTAGTGGTTCTTTTACTTATGACACAAGAGAAGTATTGGATGTTTTGACTCCTCCATGTTATGACACTAATACTGACATAGCTGATTTCGACGAGTTCATACATGTTGGGAGACGTAGGTGGGATGCATTTAAGTATGATAAAGATCCCATATATGACATAAAAGGTCATCTTCGGACGTTGCCCTTGCAATTACCACAACAGATTACTTTTGACCAGTGGAAACAAGGAGATGAGGTTTTTACCATCCAAAGGACCAAGGATGACCCAGTACCTTATGATTTTCAGTCATACCTTGAGGACTTTGATGATTGTTCTTCTGAGCATTTGGACTTATTTTGTGAAGATGATTGTCAATCACCTATCTGCTCAGATTTTTATACAAGTGAGAACATTGTTTGCCTAAGGAAAGTCTCTCATGGCTTTTCACTCCAGCCACCTGTTGTTACTTTACCATACACATCCATTAAAGGTGTGCTTGGGAAGTATATTTTTAATGTTGAGTTCCCCTTAGGAAAACCCTGAGCTCCAAGGGTTGGTTGGGTACTGTGTGTTTCAGTCAGTTTTTCAACTTTCCCTTTTTAGTTTTCCAGTCGTCTGCTAGACCTTTGTCGATCCCTTCTTTGAATTCATGGCATGAGGATGTTCTAGGTAACCAGTTTGCAGGTCCTTTGAGTCAGTTTTCTGAACCTTGCATTTTTCATGACCCTTTCTTGAAGTGGATTGAGTACTTTCCTTAGAGATGGACTTGGCAGGATTTTATCCCTCCCACTCGCCTCCATGAGTTAGATTCTGACCGTTTCGATAATGTGATATATATTCTAACTCATGACATTTTTGTGCTTGATTTATCATTGTTTTTGTTTATGATGAAGCACAAAGGCAAGTATCAAGGAACGTTGTTGGCTTGGCTTCACTGGTTGTTTGACTACACCAACATGCAACCAACAGGTAAGTGCAGGTAAGTGTTTTACTTTCTATTTGCATTTATGATTACTTTATATGCACATGTTATATTTTGCAGGGTGGCAATATCACCCCACCTTTGTTGCAAATGTTCCTTTTCAAGCGTGAGCAAGTCTGCAGGTTTGTGCCAGAGATGTTGAGGTTCTCATGCGCTCTACAGTGAGCACATGTCCCCGAGTTCGAGACAGATGTTATCCCCGATCTCTAGGGATAACTGGGAGATCATGTCTCGAGGCCCACAGGTCCCAGACATGGAGTACCGAGAGCAGGATTGACTTGAGCATGGCCCTGGAGGGCCCATTCTTCTTCTTCTTCACCAAACTTGTCCTGTTAGCACCAGTAGCTTCCATCACCATCAGCTTGGACTTGCATCAGAGAAGACTCTTGGTCCATGAGGTAATTGGTCCAAGGTATCATGGTATGTGTCATGTTTGATCATTGCAACTTTCTTATGTATGCATCAGGTTCCTTACATTTCTGACAACTGCTTGGATCTTACACTAATCCACTTGACCATTGTTTGGGGGATTAACGGGGTGCCCTAGAAGGCTTGTATTTATGGGTCTGGGTTAGCCACCAGGGGGGATTTGTAGAGCCATTGTCCGCTCCCACCATTCTATCACTTTACATATTGTCTCCCCTACATCCATCCCATTCCCCTAGTCTGGCCATTAGGATGACCTAGAGGGTTATACTTTGTCCTGTGGGAAGAAGGGGATAAAGGCCCAGGGGGTAAAAGCAACTGGTAAAAGATAAAATCCATATGAAATGAAACCTAGAGATGCTTCGCCCGGGGATCCCTGAGAAGGCAATAAAAGGCCTCTCGATATGAAACTAAAGGGACCCTAAGAAAAATAATAAGACAAGACCTAACCAAGAGCATGGGAGGTCTCATCACGAGCCGGAACATTATGTTCATAGGTATCCAGCAATATTACATTGTCATTATCTGGTCACCACGCCAGGGCAATGACCTTTGGTTGCATGGCCAAGGGAAAGGGGGTCTCATCATGTGCGAGCCTTATCATTTCTACGAAAATACCAGTGGGTAACACTATCAGCTCTAGTCACCACACCAAGGCAATGTCCTCTGGTCAAACCTTGAAGTAAAAAGAAAGAAAAGCAATAAATAAAGAATAAAGGCAATAAAGGGGATTGGAAAAAGTGCATCCATGACGGGTACAGCTCACCTCCTACACAGGCACCCATAGACAAAACCTACCCCTAGTCTTAGTGTGACTGGACATCCCCAAACCATACCACTGCATGTATATGGCTTGAATGATCTTCTGTGGAAACTTTCCTCTTCCTGTGGATACTGGCCCAATAGGTTATTCTGTCTATTTCTTTAGCTTTGCATAGTAGATAAATTTAATGTCTTTGAGCTATTAGATGATATGCTAGGGATTTCATGCATGTATTTGATAGATTTAATGATGAAACATGATTGACATTGCTATGATCCCGAGGACTGATGAGCCCATGGAGGGCGTAGTTTTTGATGTGCAGGACCATACCTGACGGACAGGTACCAGTGGCCCGGTACACATGGGGATATGATTAGCTTGGACCTCCATGGGGCTGAACAACCCATCAGATGGTTGTGGGGATGGCAGAGGCAGGACAACGTTATGATGATCCATTGCACGAGAAGAAAGAAGGGCGTTCCACCTAGGACACTTTGGCAGAGCCTGGCCTAGGGGGAATCACCCACTGCAGATGGAACGTTTTCCTTTGATGGACAGGACATCACTTGGGAGAGTTGGACATTGTTTGGAGCATGTGGCAGTGTGCTGAGGTCATTTGGCACTTGTGGCGGCTTGGAGGAGCCATATAAGGGCCAACGTTTTGGTCTCTGGATGTTGTGTTTGCCCAAAAAGGGCCAACATCTCCCCTAAAGGGACTTGACGTCCCCCTTTTTTCTCATATTATGACATTTTTCTAGCAATTAATGTAAAAACAGAGTAAATCTTATAGTCAGCCTTGTCGGTTGTTTTAATGACCTTAATTTTAATTTAAAGGTCATGAATTTGTATAAATAGAGGACGTTTGGCCTCATTTTAAACATAACATAACTCACTCTCTTGTGAGAGACATACTTTTAGTCTTTTGTCTTGGTATTTTGCTCTTGGAAGTGAGGCGCAACTCTTGTTGGAGGACTCTTCTTGGCATTTTATGGTGTTTCTCTCATTGGAAAGTTTACAACTAGGGTTTGATGAGAATTCTTCATGATTTGTAAGTGAATTTTTCATGCAAAACTTCTTAAACGAATGGTTGTAGGTTTAATCGCTTACATTTGCTATTATACTGCTACTATATTGCTTAATCTTGAAACCCTAGGTAGCAAGTACACAAGTAGGTCCTTGTTATATGTCCCCATGCTTGAGAAACTTGTTTTAGCCATTGATTAAGGAAGATATAGCCTAGCCGTTGCTACACTAATCATCCTTTTTTTGAGTTAGCCTTTAAGTATAGGTTGAATAAAGGTGACGTCCTAGGCCTAGTTGATTCTACACCTAGGTTTTTGACTTTTTAGGGTTTGAAGAGCCTTTCTCTTGCAACACTTTTCTCCCTTAGACTTGTACTTTAAAGCTAGCCATTTTGCCAAGAATATTTAGAGAAAGAGGAAGGAGCATGAGGCCATTCTTACGCAACACCGGAATGAGCCTCCTTCCCTTAGGGTTTTGATTCTAGGGCCCTGCCATTGCAGCACCATAGAACCTAACCTTCTAGTCTTTAAATTTTGATCCTCCTAAGATCTTGCCCTTACTTTTGACTCCATAATACCCTAAGGCACTGGTATACTCTCCAACGTTGAGCTTATTCATCTTTCAAAACTCTCAAATTTGAAACCCTAACTAACCCTAATGTCTTCTAACCTAGCAGTAAATGATGACGTCATGCCTTTATTAAGCTTTTGTTGATAGAAACTATTGTGGCTTGGTCATCCAGTGATAGACATTGATATATTGGTAATTTTCATTGGCTAATTTGCTAAACGTTGGCTTTCTTTGTCTGTTACACTAACCCTAAAATAAGCTGATGTCACCTCTAGGATATTGACGCAACAACTTCTTGTATATGAGCAATTAATGGCATTTAATGCATTGATTTAATTCAAGGATTGATCATTTTCATTTAGTGTTATATTATTCTGGTGTTTATTGACAAGTAACATTATATGCCATTGTCATTATTGCAATCATTGACTTCGTCAATAATTAGTGTTGTATATGCTCATGTACATTAAATTTTGATAGTCATTGATTAATGAAGTATTAACCATTGTTGCATGTACTAGTTTCATTGTTGTCTTGTCTCGCAAGAAGGTGCCTTTTCTGTGGTTATTCTTGACTATCTTCTGGGCGGTAATCTGTGAAGGGGAAACTTGCCTTAATCCTTTGAGCCTTTTCCTTTCAAACCCCAGATTGCCAGGGATGTCTCCCTTGGGATTAGCCACCCTAAATAGAAAGGACCTCCCCATTGTGGTGACATTGGGTGGGGTAGGTCCCTGTTTCACCAGTTTGACCCTTATCCTTCAGCTACTTGACCTAAACTACAATCCGAGCGATAACAAGGCCCACTCCGGTTGTATATAATAATAATTTATTTTTAAGGTCACGGCCAAGCTAGACACCAAATTGGTGTATGAGACCTCCTTCGCCCAGCGATTTTACTGGTAAAGTCTATGAAGGTATACATACCCTACTCCTCTTTGGATTTGAACTTGTGACCTCTTAGGAGGAAACACATCTGTCTTTACAGAGTAGCATCAACCAACTCTGATGAAGTATCAACCAGGTGCTTCGAATTCTTTTCCATGGGTGTGTTCATGGATTTACAATATTTCAACTGCATACTTCCCTTGGTTAAGGAAGATCTTCTCTAGGCTCTGCCAAACTTCAAGACCTAAGAAATAATGCATTGGTCACAGGTCTTTCATTTAAAACTCTGAAACAAGCTGAGAGGGATCTTCCATTGCGTTCAGAGTTCTTGTTTCAGTCGGGAACACTTTTTGTTTCACTCAAAAAGGTTTATGTTTGCCCAATATACAACCATTACAGTCAGATCTGGAGGTATAAAGCTTGAATACGCATTTTTTAAATTTTTTGCGGAGTAGTATTTTGGTTTTATTTCGGTTTTGTTTTATTTCTTTCTAGGTTGCTACTCTTTTAGATCTACATATGTTATTTTCCCCGCGCCCTGTGTGATCTCGGAAAATCAAAAAAATATAGGAAAAGGTGCATCTTCCGGGTAAGCTAATCGAGATCTAACCCTTGTTGTCATCGATAAACGAAATTTTTTTCTTGTGTGAAAAGAGTTTTTTTTTAGCACGCTCTCCAAGGCCATCTTCCACAACAATAGCAGGAGAAACAACAACAACAACAACACCCCCAATCCTCCTTCTAAACATTACAATATGTTTTGCTAGATCATTTGGTTAAAAGTTGCCTGATTAAGTAAGAGGTCTCGAGTTCAAGTCTCTTTTTTGTTACCTTTTTTGAAAAAGTTCATGCTAAAATTGTAAAGTGTGTTTCACTTCAAGTATAAAAGTGAATCACTATAAGTAGCTTTAATATTTTATTTTAAAGTTATTTATTTTGCATGCAACTTTTCTGTTATAAAGTAACTTTATTGTAAAGGTGATCCTCGTTTCTCTTTATAAAAGTGGGTCACTTCATAAAGAAACTTACACAATCACGTGGTCATTTGGTTACCGATTGTGCCTTTTTTAAAAAGGGCATAACTCTAACATCGAAAGTCTGTTTTCAGTGCTGTTTATTTTTTTAAACCACATAAATTTTCGATCTCTTTCCATCCAGATCATCAGTTTCAGTTTTTAAATATACATTATCTGCATATTTAATATGGATTCTACAAGTATTGTCTTGCTTACCAGCAACAACTACTTCCAATGGAAATTTCATATGGAAAATTTATTAAAAAGTAAAGGCTTGTACCAGATTACCTTGATAAAGGAAAAAGCACCCACTGATGTTGATAAGAAATTCATGTGGGATAATAGGAATGACGAAGCACGTGGACTAATCGGAATTTCCATCTCTCCTAATTTAAGGTACCACCTTCAAGATATTGATGACCCGAAATAAACTTGGAACACGATTGAATCTGTGTTTGGTAAACTCAATATTATTCCAGCACAACAGTTAGAAAATCAAATACTGACCTTGAGTCCAAATGATTTTTCTTGCCTTGGAGACTATCTATATAGGTTTAAAACACTCAGAATTTTGTGTGAATAATGTAAGATAAAGATGGAGGAAGAGCGTTGCATCTATCTTATTCTTCCTAAGCTAGGTAGTGCATATTCTGTGTTTGTATCTACCTTTTATGCCATGAGAGAGGATCTAGGGGAAGAAGCTTATGAAAAACCCACTCTTGAGTCCTTTTGTGCTTCTTTGATTCGAGAGGAAGATAAGCTTGTACAATTTAGAGTGATCAACACTGCAAGTCCCTCCAACAAATCCTTAGTTGCCCAATAGAAATATAAACCCAAGTATCCCAAGAAGCAACATCCTCACTACAACAACAAACAACATAAGGTTCCCAAACCTGCTCAGACAACTTTAGCTCCTACTGGTGACAAAGGAAAAAAATAAAAAAGTAAGAATACTAACATACATTGCAACTTTTGTGATAAATATGGTCATGATGAGTCCAAATGTTTCAAGAATATGGCAGATTTATAAGATGAAGAAGCACAACATCAGTATCGATTCTACTTCTTTTTCTCACGGGCATGCACTTTATGCCTTTGGTTTCTCCTTCAATTCAAATTCTACTACTACTTCTTCTTCTGATGAGTGGCTTATTGATTCAGGATCATCTTATGATATGGCTAAGGATAAAGCCATATTTTCTACTCTAAATGAATGTAACACCAAGAAAATATTTGTTGGTGATGATAGATATCTTAGTGTTATAGGATTTGGAACAATTCAAGTAGATAATGGTCATTTCAATGATGTATTATGTGTTCCAAGTCTTTCTTGTAACCTTCTATTAGTATATCAAATCACTCATTCAGGTGAAGGTAAAACCATCGAGTTTTCACCTCACCAAGTTGTAATCAAGGATCTTTTAGATCCTAAGCATGTTCTTGCAACTGGAATTGCTGATGATATTACCAGGTTGTACAAGTTTGACAACTTTGGGTCATCATATTTTTCATCATTTTTTGTTGCTCGTAGTGATGACTTGAGAAAACTTTGGCATGAGTGGTTTGGTCATCTAAACTATTGCTCATTGCTGCAACTATGTAATCAACAGATGGTGACTAGTCTTCCTCTTGTTTCATGCAGAGATGGTGTTTGTGCCGATTGTGTTCTCGACAAACATCATCGGGACAGTTTTGACAAACGTGCCTCTTGGCACGCCTCAGGTCCTTTGCATCTTGTTCATAGCGATTTGTGTGGTCCATTTTATTCTCCTTCTTTTTCTAGGTGCAAGTATTTCTAAACTTTCATTGATGAATTTTCCAGACGTACTTGGGTTTACTTCTTAAAACTCAAGAGTGAAGTTTTTGACAAGTTTTTGGCCTACAAGGCCCTTGTAGAAAAGCAATCTGGACATCAAATTCAAAGGTTAAGAACAGATAATG
>ML784103.1:361418-373625 GCA_009831015.1 Picea engelmannii | reverse complement strand
ATCTATAGAGACAACAATGCTCCTTCTTCTAAAACACCTCAACCTACAAGGTTGACACCTCAACAATTGGAGGAAAGAAAAGAAAAAGGTTTATGCTTTAATTGTGACAACAAGTACAGTAAGGGACATAAGTGTGGTGAGAAAGATGAAAATGTAGAAGCAATTTCGTCTGAAGAGTTGACTATCACGATATCGTGTAATGCATTGAATGGAATTAGCACTCCTCAAACCATCAAGATCGAAGGATATATCAAAAAGAAAAAGGTAATAGTTCTAATTGATTCTGGCAGTACTCATAATTTCATTCACTATAAATGTAATGTCCCCACTTTGGGACATCATCATAGTGCAGAGGGTTATGATGACCAGAGTAGCCAGATGGAGGTTATAGCGAGTACAGAGGTTATTGAGAGGCATTGTGGGGTCCAGCTTGCATTGATGATCATATTCCATCATGATGAGCCATTCCACACAGGTTGGCTTTGGTTTTGTCGCATTCCGACGATTCCCATGATTTTGACTATTTTGAGCTATAAGTTAATTGAAATCGCTGAAGAGGTCATTTTGGGCACATTACTTGGAGGAACCTCTCAGTGTAATATCTCATTGGAATCAGGAGGAGCAACACTACAGGATGGGATGGATAGAAATGACTTTCAGTGGCTAGGGAAGCCACAAGGAGAGATAAGGAGTTTTTCAGAGGTAAAAAGGTTAATTAATTAATTAAAGTGATTTAATTAATTAATTAAATATTAATAAAATGAAAGTCACTTTGGAGGGACAAGGTGAGACAAAATTATAAAGGAAAGGCAAGGGCCTCTTCTCATGGATTCAGGTAGGTTTATCTTTTGATTTCTGGCTTCTAGCTAGTGAGCCCAACATTGGGGGTTTTGAGGGTTTTGACTTAACAAACCCTAGAGGACGATTCAGTGGTGAAATATTCCACCTAGCTTGTCCCAAGCTTGGTCTCAGAGCTGCAATATGCTCCCACACCATTCTAGTTCCAGATCTACTCAGTTGCAGGAGGATTCCACATCAGTTGCTTGTGCATATAGAGAGAGAGCGCACCAGTTGGGGGTTTCCAGCAAGGGGAGCACACCATTCATTGAGGAGGGATTCATCCTAGCTGTGGAGAAGGGATTTCGGGAATTCCAAGTATTGGGTTTCCTTTGCAGGTGTCTTGGCATCATTCTTGGTGGTTTTCCGGAGTCTTTCAGTGGAGGATCAATTTGTATCGAGGGTGGGACGTTTTCGTAAGAGGAGGGCACACCATTATTTGGAGAGTAGCTATATCTAAGGATCTAGCAGGTATTTGAGGATTTGAGCACTTGGGTTCTCATTGTAGCGTCCTGATCTATCATTGTGGAGAGTTTCAGATCATTTGGAGGTCTCCTTCATCAGGACCGAATTATCTAGGGCTTCAGTCATCCAGTGGGGCGCACCATTCAGTGGAGGAGTTCAGATCTACAAAGGTTGAGAGGGATCTTGGAGATTCGGGCACCTGGGTTGTTCTTACCATCACCTGATCTACTATTTGGCATCTTTCTGGAGGTGATTGGACATATTTGGCACTAGGGTCGGATTGTTGAGGAGCTTCAGTTATCCAGCAGAGCATGGCATCTTCCAGCAGTGAGGGGTTTGGCACTTGGCATTGGTCTTCATCTCTTATCCAGCCTTTGGAGGCTTATTTTGTATTGTCGAGATAATTTTGTAGCATCTCATACTTGTTATCCATTGTCTATCATCTTGGCCATTTGTTGAGCATTCCAGATCGACATCTCCATTATAGCAGGTTCTTCTATTTTATGAATAAAGAAGATTTGAGATGTTTTGTCTTGTCTATCTTATTGCATATGGTTGAGGTATGTTTCATGGTTATCTCTTTCTGCTATTTGCTGCATACACACATATAAACACATCTAAACAAGTAGATCACCAAAGTGTTTGACGAAATACCACAACCAAAAAAGTTTTAAAAGGACACCAAAACCATGATGATCCTTGCATAATGGCTTGGGATCATTACAATAAATTAGCCAAAGATCTCAATTGCTTTGTATATCCAGCGCCAGAGTTTCAAGTAATGATTGTAGATGGATGAACTATCAATTGCTCAGGAAAATGCAATAAGATCAATCTTACTATGGGGGAATATGTAATGAATAGTCCAATGATTGTTATACCCATGGGTGGTGCAGATGTTGTACTAGGAATCCAATGGTTACAATCATTAGGAACAGTGGCTTTTAATTTTCAAGAACTTTTCATGAAATTTTCATTCGAAGGAAAAGAAATTGAGTTAAGAGGTATCACAGGGAAACCCAGTAAGGTGATAAGCTCTAATGGCATGACAAAATTATTGAAAAAGGGGCATCAAGGAGTTATTGCACAACTATGCTCACTAGATGTTCAAAAATCTAAGACATCTATTCCTCATGATCTCCAAAGGATCATTGATAAGAATTCCAAAGTATTTGAAGATATTCCCAAAGGTCTTCCACCCACTCGAAATCATGATCATGAAATTCACCTAATTCCTGAGAGTGTTCCCCCTAACATCAGGCCATACAGATACCCTTATGCCAAAAAGAGTGAAATTGAGCGCATGGTTGAAGAAATGTTAGAGGCTGGCATTATTAGACCTAGCCAAAGTTGTTACTCAACACCAGTGGTAATGGTATTCAAGAAAGATAACTCATGGCGTATGTGTCCATATTATAGAGAGCTCAACAAGATCACTATTAAAGATAAGTTTCCCATTCCTGTCATTGATGAATTGTTAGATGAACTACATGGAGCAATGTATTTCACAAAATTGGATCTTCGTTCAGGGTATCATCAGATTAGAATGAAGGAAGAAGATATCCCAAAAACAACATTCCTAACTCATGAAGTCCATTATGAATTTTTGGTCATGCCTTTTGGCCTTACAAATGCACCTTCCACATTCCAAGGGTTGATGAATTCTATTTTCAATCCCTTCCTTCGAAAATTTGTGTGAGTATTTTTTGATGATATACTAATCTATAGAAAGTCTTGGGAGGATCATGTGCGACATGTTGACAAGGTGCTACAACTACTAAAGGAGAAACAACTATATGCCAAACCATCCAAATGTTTCTTTGGAGTAAAGGAAGTAGAGTATGTGGGTCATATTGTATTTCATGAAGGTATCAAGGTAGACCCTAACAAGATTAAGGCCATGATGGACTGGCCGATTCCCAAAACATTGAAGAATCTTAGAGGATTTTTGGGTTTGACAGGTTAGTACCGCAAGTTTGTTCGGAACTATGGAAGAATAGCAACAACTTTAACGGAACTAACTAAGAAGGATGCATTTTCATGGACTCCAGAGGCAACTAAAGCTTTTGAAAAACTTAAAGAGGTGATGTGTAAAGCTCATGTCTTGACTGTTATCACATAGTTTGTATTTTAGGTCAATGGTTGAGGGATTGAGATCAAACTGGCGTAACAGGAACCTTCCCCACCCAATGTCACCTCAATTGGGAGGTTCTTTCTGTTTAGGGAGGTTAGCCCAGGGGAGACGTGCCTGACAACCTGGGGTTTTGAAGAGTTAGAAGGTATAAGGTCAAGTTTTAGAGTTCCCTCCTCACAGGTTACCACATGTTGCCATCCTTATACACACTTGCAAACGTGAGCTTGAGTTTGACTCACTTAGTGTGTCCTAGGAGGCACAATGCCTACTTTCACAACCCACACTGTCACTTTGACCGGAACCTCTTCCATCTAGGCTTACTCCTAGGGAAGCCAAAGGGGGTAGTCCTTAGTTACTAGATGAATTAAGTTAGATTCTAGGAGTTTATTTTAATTTGTTAAGGTTAGAGGGGATTCTAACCCTAAGATGCTAAGGAAACCATGCAATGTGCAAGGGTTAGCATGACAAGCAAGTCCTTTCCCTAGGTCAACTAAGAGTAGTGCCTAGAAATTGGGCAAGGGGTCAACTATGTCAAAGGGTGGTTTATTACAAAAGATTACAAGTTATAAATTTAAAAAAAAATAAATTAATCCAAAATACAATTACTTACATGAAAGAATTACTCAATCAAAGAATAACATGTACATTCACTTACAAGCTTTACAAAAGAATGAGATATTACAATCTAACCAAGTATGTTTAATGTGTGCAGGAAAAAGAAGACTTGAGTATTCACCACATCATCATTCATACTAGATCATCAACATATTACTTTATCAATAATATTATCAAGATTAAGCACAATTACTTATGAGGACAATCTACACTCTTTGCTATCAAACCCACCCCCAAAGTATTATTAGATGTGGTCAAGGGATTAAATAGTTAGGCTTTTCTTAAGGAATTTAAGTTTATTTGGATTTCACCAAAGCCTCCTCCTCCTGTTGCCAAATAACTGCTGGGTGCTCAAGATAGTAAGGCAACGACGCCCACCCTAGCTTCCACAGTCAGCCCTAACAGTAAGAGTACTTCCCGGAGAGGATACCCACCTGGAGCGCCACGGGACAGTCCCCTGCCACTACCCTTCGTTGTTTTCCTCAAACCCGTTTTAGATGGTGGACATGGTGGTCTAAGGTACCCTAAAATAGTCTATTAAGTGTATATATCGATTAGGTAAACTTTTAGGTGATTACAAGAGTGTTTTGAGAGATATAAAGTACTTAAAAAATGCAAAATAATGAGATGGCCGAAACTGAATATGCTCAAAATGTGTTACTTAAGCTTTAACCATGAGATATATCAACACATAAAAGAAAATAAGATATCAGGCTTAAAGAGATAGATACATTTAGATCATATGCATATCACATTACTTGATTAGATACCAAGAATCAATGGCAAGAACAACTTGCTTTAAGAGATGAAGGAAAGAACTTATTAAGCCTTTGTCAAGTTAAACATTCCACAAGTTACAAGCCCAAGACGTGGCTATCAATAGATAACAAACAATGAATCCAATAACCACTTAGTTGTTAAGCACCTTAAGAGATTAAAAGCATTCAAGATTGAAATATGTGTGCCTAAAAGAGAGATTAAAGACTTGGAAGGAAATAAACTAGACAAGATCTAAACAAGAAAATTTAGGTGTGTTGCCCAATGGGCTTAAGATATGATACCAGATCTAAAACCAAAGCATTAGAGATATTAAACCAATTAGATCTACTACCTCACATGAGGGAATAGAGATTAAAACTTATTCTTACCTTTTTGGGGGTTCCTCACCCAAATAGGAAGGTGTATTAGTTATCTTGTCTTAGTTTATTAGAGTGTTCTTATATCTTATGATTAAGACAAACTCAGCAAGATATGAGCAAGAAATGAAGTTAACTCAAATAGTAAACTAATCTACAAACTAATCAAGCATACACCCAAGTAAGGTTGAGAAGGTGCCCTCACCTTCTAAACCGTACGGCCAAGCTAAGTAAAACAGAAAATTGAAGAAAAAAATCAGGAAAGAGCTAGATCTACCCACGTCCTAGACTACCCACAAGCTTGAAGAAGAGAAGAGGCCGTACCACTTCCCCTCTTACACTTCAAGCAATATCTAACAAGCAAACAAAGCAAAAAGTGCACTTTCTAAGCTAGAAAATGAGAAGAAAGGTGAGATATAGCTACCAAGTCCCCCAAGGGGTTGTCGAGTGTTGTATGTGTCTTTTTGGGGCAGCCAAGAGCCTCCTATCAGATCTGATATACCTGTTATAACAGCAAGATATTCTTGCTAGGATGGCTACATACAACAAGCAAACGTTAAGGAAACCCTTTCCCTATTGGGGCAAGAACTTTCCACAAGACAAAATATAGATTCAAGATTATTATTGACCTATCTAAACCAAGATATGCTAGCTGAAAATGAAATGGATGTAGAACAATAAAGAGAAAGGTAATAAATCTAGATCTTTGGAGTGTGAGAAGCTACAAGTGACCCTTCATCAATGAATACATTTGACACAATTATATGAATACATGAATGCTATACAATAACTAAATTACAACATTATAACTTTATAACAAATGAAATCTATGATACCGAAAAAAAATTCTAAGCACATATTGACATAATGAATCAAATAATACAAAATTAAAAATACAAGGAAGGTTTAGAGATACGTTACAACCACCCATGTAATGGGTGAAATGATGCCACAAGTGTCTGAAGCATCCTAATCCAGGATGACTCACAGAATAGCCTTTCCCAAGATTTACCAACTTGGAACATTTTGTGAGGAAGAACCATCCAAGTACCATGCTCCTCATTTCTTTCAACCAAACACTAGAATGTGACAAGCCGTGTAAATTCTGAATACTTTGTTTCTCATGACTGTCCAGGTGGGAGGCCAACCAATAATCATAATTATATGACATTGATAAACTAAAGTTGCCTTCCATTTCCACATAATTATGCATTAACTCATCTTCTGGTTGAGAAGTTGAAAAAGAACATACCACAGGAACCATCATACTGTTCTCTTCAACATTTTCAAAGTTACCCTTCAAAATGATTGGTTCCACGGGAGGAGGGTGGGGACTTGAATCATCTAGATATTCAACATTTTCAAAATCAAACTCCTTTATCCCCTCAAAATGAATTATTGGCTCATCCATGGATTCATCCAGAATCTCCCCATGAACTTCTTCATCTTTTTCTCTGTCAAGCTCAAGTTCAAGGGGGTTCGGATATTCAATATAAGCTTCTGTAAAGTCATATTCTATGACCTCCAATTGATCTTCCATGGCCATAAATTGTTCATTCATGGCTTCACACTGTTTTTCCTGGGAAAGCTGCACGTTCTGAATTATTTATTTAAGTTCCTCAATGGGATCAGGTGGAGAATCAACCTCTATGTCTGAATTGATTGTTTCAAAAGCTAGCAGATTTTTCCTCTTCCATGTTTCCATAAAATCGTCAACCAATTCATCATAAACTTCACTCTGATCATGCCCAAACCTTTCCAAAAAGGCATGCAACAAGCCCTGTATGGTCTTGAATCTCCCATCAGGTGAATTATGAAACCAATTAAGCGGTTTCTCCCAATCAAGAGTTACGACAAACAATTTCATTAGAACGTCCTCATAAATAGGTGGATCATATCATTCATCAATACATTTAGTGAAAGCCCTGATGTGAGTATTAGCATCATCATGATGACCATAGTCAGGAGTGTTTTCAAAAACATTTGAAGATTCATAATGAGGGAAACCAACAAATCCTGAAAAATCAATAAGACCATCAAAATCATCCATTTCTAACTAGATCATTTATACAAAAGTCTAAAGAAAAGGACAGGGACCCAAGATTACCAAGGATCCAACAAGAAGAAGGACTAGCTAGCTTCACCCAAAAACTCTTCCAAATTCAAGGATGAAGCAAAGCAAGTCGGGAATTCCTTCTTGCAAAATACCTTGTCAAATTAGTTTTAAAGTAGAGTCACCAGATGGCCAAGTTTACTTCAGACAAACAAGAGCATCAAACAAAGAAAAAACAAGAAGGAAAAAAAAAAGTTAATTTATTAAGTTTGGAACAAGAATTGGATATCAATGAGTGCTTCTTCCCCAAGACTTTCAAGCAGCCAACAAGGATTTCTCCTTGCAGTATACTTGATAGATTTGTTCAATGGAGTCGCCACTTGGAAAAGAATCACACAAAGCTAACCAATGCAAGTTCAAAGAATTATTAGTTCTTAAAAGTTAAGTCGTACAAACCAAGGATGAATAACTCAATCCCCGGCAACGACGCCAAAGATGTTGTCGTCCTTATACACACTTGCAAACATAATCTTTAGTTCGGCTCACTTAGTGTGTCCTTGGAGGCACAATGCCTAGGTTCACAACCCACACTGTCACTTTGACCGGAACCTCTTCCATCTAGGCTTACTCCTAGGGCAGCCAAAGGGGGTAGTCCTTAGTTACTAGATGAATTAAGTTATATTCTAGGAGTTAATTTTAATTTGTTAAGGTTAGAGGGGATTCTAACCCTAAGATGCTAAGTCAACCATGCAATGTGCAAGGGTTAGCATGACAAGCAAGTCCTTTCCCTAGGTCAACTAAGAGTAGTGCCTAGAAATTGGGCAAGGGGTCAACTATGTCAAAGGGTGGTTTATTACAAAAGATTACAAGTTATAAATTTACAAAAGAATAAATTAATCCAAAATACAATTACTTACATGAAAGAATTACTCAATCAAAGAATAACATGTGCATTCACTTACAAGCTTTACAAAAGAATGAGATATTACAATCTAACCAAGTATGTTTAATGTGTGCAGGAAAAAGAAGACTTGAGCATTCACCACATCATCATTCATACTAGATCATCAACATATTACTTTATCAATAATATTATCAAGATTAAGCACAATTACTTATGAGGACAATCTACACTCTTTTCTATCAAACCCACCCCCAAAGTATTATTAGATGTGGTCAAGGGATTAAATAGTTAGGCTTTTCTTATGGATTTTAAGTTTATTTGGCTTTCACCAAATCCTCCTCCTCTTGTTGCCAAATAAATGCCAGGTGCTCAAGATAGTAAGGCAACGAGGCCCACCCTAGCTTCCACGGTCAGCCTTGACAGTAAAAGTACTTCCCGGAGAGGACACCCACCTGGAGCGCCACGGGACAGTCCCCTGCCACTACCCTCCATTGTTTTCCTCAAACCCGTTTTAGATGGTGGATATGGTGGTCTAAGGTACCCTAAAATAGTCTATCAAGTGTATATATCGATTAGGTAGACTTTTAGGTAATTACAAGAGTGTTTTGAGAGTTTTAAAGTACTTAAAAAGTACAAAATAATGAGATGGCCGAAACTGAAAATGCTTAAAATGTGTTACTTAAGCTTTAACCATGAGATATATCAAAACATAAAATAAAATATGATATAAGGCTTAAAGAGATAGATACATTTAAATCATATTCACATCAAATTACTTGATTAGATACCAAGAATCAATGGCAAGAACAACTTGCCTTAAGAGATGAAGGAAAGAACTTATTAAGTGTTTGCTAAGTTAAACATTCCACAAGTTACAAGCCCAAGATGTGGCTATCAATAGATAATAAACAATGAATCCAATAACCACTTAGTTGTTAAGCACCTTAAGAGATTTAAAGCATTCAAGATTGAAGTATGTGTGCCTAAAAGAGAGATTAAAGACTTGGAAGGAAATAAACTAGACAAGATCTAAACTAGAAAGTTTAGGTGTGTTGCCCAATGGGCTTAAGATATGATACCAGATCTAAAACCAAAGCATTAGAGATATTAAACCAATTAGATATACTACCTCACATGAGGGAATAGAGATTAAAACTTATCCTTACTTTTTGGGGGGTTCCTCACCCAAATAGGTAGGTTTATTAGTTATCATGTCTTAGTTTATTAGAGTGTTCTTATATCTTATGATTAAGACAAACTCAGCAAGATATGAGCAAGAAATGAAGTTAACTCTAACAGCAAACTAATCTACAAACTAATCAACCATACACCCATGTCAGGTTGAGAAGGTTCCCTCAACTTCTAAACTGTACGACCAAGCTAAGTAAAACAAAAAATTGAAGAAAAAAATCAGGAAAGAGCTAGATCTACCTACGTCCTAGCCTACCCACAATCTTGAAGAAGAGAGGAGGTTGTACCACCTCCCCTCTTACACTTCAAGCAAGATCTAACAAGCATACAAAGCAAAACGTGCACTTTCTAAGCTAGAAAATGAGAAGAAAGGTGAGATATAGCTACCAAGTCCCCCAAGGGGTTGTCGAGTGTTGTATGTGTCTTTTTGGGGCAGCCAAGAGCCTCCTATCAGATCTGATATAACTGTTATAACAACAAGATATTCTTGCTAGGATGACTACATACAATAAGAAAACGTTAAGGAAACCCTTGCCCTATTGGGGCAATAACTTTCCACAAGACAAAATATAGATTCAAGATTATTATTGACCTATCTAAACCAAGATATGCTAGCTGAAAATGAGATGGATGTACAACAATAAAGAGCAAGGTAATAAATCTATATCTTTGGAGTGTGAGAAGCTACAAGTGACCCTTCAATCCTAAAGGAGTTCCTAATGGAGCTTTGAAAGTGAACCTGCAATACTCTTCCAAACTCAAGCATACAAGAGACAAAACGTTGATGCAATGATAATAAACGACACTTCAATTTATTCCACACATAAAGATTTATAGACTAATAAGCATACACATTATTAAGCCTACTTAGATAACACTTTACCTAAGTTCTAGTGTTTCATGAAAAGAGAAAGAACATGAAACAATGTTACCTCCATTACATAAGAATGACAAGCATACGCATTACCCTTCTTGTTGTCCTCCAAAGCTTCTTGAATATTATTACCAAAAGAAATAGATCTTGGAGAGGAATACTCCAAAACCTAAGAGCTAGAATAACAATGAAATGGAAAATGAGAGAGAGAGAGAGAGTTGGAAATCAAGTAGCATAACAATAGCACAAGATATGGTGAGTTGGTAGAGAGAAAAGAGATCTATTTATACTTAGATAGGCAAACCTACCTCTCTTGGATCTAAGCCAAGTGTCCACCACCAAGCAATAGAGTAGATCTCTAGACCAGGGCACACTTCCTAGGGTTTGCACAATAGATCTAGGGTGTAGAAAAATAGAAAAATAAATTAGATAGATCCAAGGGCATGTAGGAAGTGTGGGATTTGTGACAAGGCAACTGAAAAGATTCAAATAATTTTTTATTATTTATTTGTTGAGTTTCAAGGTATGGGAGGGTGCACCACTCTTGGAGGGCGTACCTCTTGGGATGAGGAGAATAGATGAGAGGCTAAGAAATAGGTGTGAAGTGTTGGGATTACACAAGGGTGAGGGAAAGGCATGGGATCCATGCCTAAGATAGATGAAGAGTCATTTTTTAAATAAAAAACGTAACTTTCATTGGAGAGACAAAAAGGAGGGCATAACTTTCTTGGAGAGTGCTCCCCTTAGACAAAATTCAACCCAAACTTAAGTATGGGTGAGGTTGAGTGATAAGGATCACTTCTATGAATTAAAAGAAGGTTAAATGAAGTGAAAACTAATGAGAGGGGGCCACACCAAAGTCATAATTTAATTAAAAAGTGAAAAACGTCAATCCCCCTAGGGGGTTGCAACTTTTGACTGTGGGGGTTAGAAAAGGGGTTAGAAAGGGTTGAAAAAGGTTGGGAGGCTAAGGTTATTATTAGGGGGTCTCTCTCTAACCATCATTTCAACATTTCACATCATCTAACTCATTATTACAATTTTTACATTTTGCCATGTTTAGACTTTAGCAATTAAAATTGTTGTTATAGACTAACTGGCACTCTAGGTGGACTAACCCATGGCTAAAGTTGTCCGACCGAGTTGAAACTTGGTCCAAGGATGTAGGAGGTGCTATTTCATTTATTTTTAGCACAAATACTCCTATCAAAAGTCAAAGGATCCAATTTTTACAATATTTGCTCAAAAAATAATTAATTAATTAAATAATTAAACCTCCAAACTTAGGGAAATTTAATTAAAAATTAATTAATTAAAAAAAACTAACCTAGACTCGATGGAATTCCGTGAAACTTTCTATGATGTCTTGCATGGTCATTTACAATGAATTCCCTATATAGTTAACCAAAACATAAGCCCACTGCAACGTCGTTCACCACTTTGGAGGACATATGTAAAGTGCGAGGGAAAAACTCAAGGGAAATCATTAAGGCTGGAAGGCCCAATGATAACCTAAGGATAAAAAACCCTCGGTGAAAGGAACTCTCCCAATGAACCGATGCCAAGGTAACTGACTGATCTGGATTATTTTCGGCACTAAATGAGAGCGGAGATATAATAAAGAAATGCACAAAGATATTGAAGATATTCAATAATATAACAGAAATGTATCAGAGATGCAACCATAAACACAGATATACAGTAATACACGATTTCTATTAATCAAAGAAATGTACAGAGACTGTAAAAGTACAGAGTGAAAGACTCGCTAGAATGGTGGTAGCTTATCTCTGAGAAGAGATGTGACGGCTACTCGCATCCATGAGAAGATGATTACAATGAGGCTCTGAAGGAATTTTTACAATAAACATGAATGCCAAAAGTCCTAGACATCCAAAAACCTAACCCTAGGAGATGAAGCGCCAAAAGTCATGTGGGCCCCGTTTGGGTAAGTGAGTACATCAACTTCCCGGGGTCGTAACTTTTGCATACGATCTT
>ML784103.1:343054-354174 GCA_009831015.1 Picea engelmannii | reverse complement strand
GGGACATGAAGCAAGGACCTACTTGTGTGCTTGCTACCTAGGGTTTCAATGATTAAGAAAAATAATAACAATGTAACCATAAATGCAAGAGATTTAACCTACAACCATTCAATTAAGAAGTTTTGCATGAGAAATACACTTACGAATCAATGAAGAGTTTATCAAACCCTAGTTGTAAACCTTCCAATGATAGAAAACACCATAAACATGCCAAAGATGATCCTCCACAAGAGTAGCGACTCACTTCCAAGAGCAAAATACAAAAGCAAAAGACTAAAAATGATTCTCTCACAAGAGAGTGAGTTATGTTATCTTTAAAATGAGGTCCAACGTCCTCTATTTATACCAATCTTATGACCTTTAATTACAAAAATAGGTCATTAAAACAACCGACAAGGATGACTAACAATATTACACTGTTTATCACATTAAATGCTAAAAATGTCACAATATGAGCTAAAAAGGAGACGTCGGGCCCCTTTGAGGGAGACGTTGGCCCTTTTTTGGCAAGCTCAACATCCAGGAAGCAGAAAGTTGGCCCTTCTAGGGCTCCTGCAAGAAGCCACACGTGCCAAATGATCCCAGCACACTGCCACATGCTCCAGAAAACGTCCAGCTGCCTCAAGTGATGTCCTGTCCATCAAAAGCCATCATCCCATCTGCAGTGGGTGATCCCCCCTAGGGCGGGCTCTGCCAAAGTGTCCTGGGTAGGACGTACTTCTTATTTCTCATGCAATGTCTCATCACAATGTTGTCCTGCCTCTACCATCCCAACAACCATCTGATTGGCTCTTCAGCCCCATGGATGTCCGAACTAATCATATCCCCATGTGTATTGGTCCACTGGTACCTATCCGTCGGGTAAGGTCCTGCACATCAAAGACTACGCCCTCCATGGGCTCATCAGTCCTCGGGATCATGGAAATGTTAATCACAATTCATCATTAAATTTATCAAATATATTCATGAAATCCCTAACATATTATCAAAGAGCTCAAAGACATTACACATATCTACCATACAAAGCAGAAGAAACCGACAGAATAACCTATTGGGATAATACCCACAAGAGAAGGAAAGTTTCCTCAGAGGATCATTCAAGCCATGTTTTATGAGGTGATATGGTCTAGGGATGTCCATTCACAGTAAGACCAAGGGCGGGTGTTGTCTGTGGGTGCCTTTGTAGGAGGCGAGTTGTACCCGTCATGGATGCATTTTTTCCAAGCCCTTTATTGCCTTTCTTTCTTTTTTATTTCAAGGTCTGACCAGAGGACACTGCCTTGGCGTGGTGACTAGAGATGACAGTGTTACCCACTGGTATCTTCGCAGAGATGATAAGGTTGGCTCGTGATGAGACCCCCTTTCCCTTGGCCATGCAACCAAAGGTCACTGCCCTGGCGTGGTGACCAGATAATGGCAATGTCATATTGTTGGATACCTATGAACATAATGGGTCGGCTCGTGATGAGACCTCCCATCCTCTTGGTTAGGTCTTGGTTTTTTTATCAATTTTCTTAGGGTCCCTTTAGTTTCTTATCGAGAGGCCTTTTATTACCTTCTCGGGGATCCCCTGGGTGAAGCATCTCTAGGTTTCATTTCTTATGGATTTTATCTTTTACCAGCCGCTTTTACCTCCTGGGCCTTTAGCCCCTTCTTCCCACAAGACAAAGTGTAACCCCAAAGGTCATCCTAATAGCAGGACTAGGGGAATGGGATGGATGTGTGGGAGATAAGATGTAAAATGATAGAATGGTGGGAGCGGACGATCGCTCTGCAAATCCCCCTTGGTGGCTAACCAAAACCCATGAATATCAGCGTGCTAAGTCACCCCATCAATCACCCCAACAATGGTCAAGTGGATTAGTGTAAGATCCAAGCAGTCATCAGAAATGAAAGGAACCTAATGCATATATAAGAAGGTTATAACGATAAAAAATGACACATACCATGATACCTTGGACCAATTACCTCATGGAGCAAGAGTCCTCTATCATGCAAGTCCAAGCCGATGGCGATGGAAGTTGTTGTTGTTGACAGGACGAGTCTGGCGAAGAAGAGGAAGGATGGGCCCTCTAGGGCCATGCTCAGGTCAATCCTGCTCTCGGTACTCCATGTCTAGGACCTGTGGGCCTCGAGACATGATCTCCTAGTTATCCGTAGATATCGGGGATAACATCTACCTCCAACTCGGGGACATGTGCTCACCGTAGAGTGCATGAGAACCTTAGCAATCTCTGGCCTAAACCTGTAGACCTGCTCACACTTGACAAGAAAGCATCAGCGACAAAAGGTGGGGTGTTATTGTCACCCCGCAAAATAATACATGTATACGTATGAGATAAAACAATCAAGATGCATATGATGAAACAAATAATAAATGCAGATGGTATAATACACGGAAAATGCCTACCTACCTATACTTTACCTATGGAGTCAGGTTACCCCACCCTGGTGGGATTTGAGGAGATGCCTGCTGATGGGCATTGTGCGCCTTCTTTCCTCCAATGTAGACAGGTAATAGGAGTCATTAACTGACTTCCTCCCGACCTTAAAAGGGCCAAGCCAAAAACGATTGTCTTATTTGATATTAGTAGGCTCCCCTTTATTGGCATCCCACATCCAAACCATGTCTCCCTCCTTGCACTCTTTGAATTTAAAACTGGTCGTTCCTTGAATAACCCTGGTGTATTGTGTAGAGGGAGGTGGGTGGGACTCTACCACGAAGATTTCCTACTGTGAAGGACGGATCCGCACATCATTTTCCACCTTCTTTAGTATTTTCACAGTCTCTAATTTTTGAGCTTTGAGATCGCCAATGAGTTGTTGGTATTCTTTTTTCGTCGGCCATTTAAACTGACTCGAATTTTCCTCTTTTGCAAAAGGCGTATCTTCTGGAGAACATTTATGAGGAGTTGGCCCGTTTTTGTCACGTGCTTTGTCATCTTTGATGGAATCACTGGAATTTTGCTCATAAGTTGTAGTTACAGGTATATTCTGGGTACAACCAATAGTTCCATCCTTCAATATCCCATCTTCTCCTTGGAAAAACTTGTCAAATTTCTCTCTGATAGATGGTACCTTGATGACTTCTCTCAAAGGGATGGTCACAAGCATCTTGGATAATTCCCCTTCAAGATCAAAATTCAGATTAACCCTTTCAGCATTGGATGTTTTAGGAAAGATTACATCCACGGGTGGGTTTTTTGTTTGGTCAGTGGAAGGTTAGTCCAATTTATTTCTTCTATACACCTGGAGCTCTTGTTTCTTTAGCTTCTCTTTTGATTCCTGGTCTAGTTTGTTTATTACCGCCATCCTGGCTGCTTCTTTGATGGCCTCTTGATGCTCTTCAATAGTAATATTTATTTGAGGTCCTTCTATGAAGTAGTCCATATTGTTTACCTGCTGATGGTCACCACTACTGCAAGGACATTCATGTTCTCAATGTGCTTCGCTGCATTGAAAACACCAAGGGTTTTCATCCACAATGATGGCGCTTGGAAATTTTATGTCTTTGAAAACATCTTTGTGCCCCTCAATGAAATTACTTTTTCTTTGTAGTGGATAGCCATCTTCGTCTGAGTCTTCCGAGGCATCAGAGGCATCATCAGGAAAATCACCCCAATCTGTGTCTTCTCCTGTCAAAGGAAAAGTGGGACCATCTTGAAACAAGTATGGATCCATTGAAAAGGGTGTTTGTTCATCCGTTTCAGAATGACCAGTATGTAAAATCCCTTTAAAAGGTAATTGGTCATATGAATCGTGCTTTTTTAGAAAAGGGACTTCTAAAATTTCACGAATCCTTTTGATCCTTTGCAGGATACAAGACATACTAATGCTTGGATCAGTTTCTTCGGACTTATCGGCTTCACTCATATCTTGATCTTCCAGCATCGGTGTGTCCAAGACAAACAAAGCATCTTCAAAGTTATGTTTTTTTTGAGTGGCCATGCCTACATCCTCGGATGGCTCATGTTGTATTGATGCATTCAGAACATTGTTTGTATTTGAGAAAGTTGTGCTCCATTTCCTTTTGGGAGGCATGAGTCTTACTTCAAGAATTTCTAGGGGCTTAGGTTCAGATTCGGGGGCATCCTCATTACTATATTCCTTGGGATCATTATTGTGCAAGGGATTGACTTGATTGATGTAGTATTTGAATTGAAGTTTTTGCTCAATCCTGCTAGCAAGGTCTTGTGCTTCTTCTAGAGTCGAGGGTGACCGATCTTTGAGAATAAACTGCAACACCCCTTCCAACGAGTTCAAGTAGTGTTGGAGGACAGCTTCTTCTGAGAAACTAGGCTTGACCTTCTTGAGTAAAAGGTTGAACCTATAATTGAAAGCCCTAATGCCCTCACTAGAGGCTCTGCAAATATTAGTGTATTGGGAGTAAAGCGAATCCATGTTTTATTTTTCACACCAATCTTTCTGGAAGGCTTGTTCAATGTCTTCAGGGCTTTTGATGCTTCCTTTCGGGAGTTTGTTAATCCATTTTTTGGCACTTCCGGTGAGTGAGGTCACAAAGATCCTTAAGAAAACATCGGGATGTTCTTGTCTGGATTGGTGAAACTGGAAAGCATCACAGAAGTTGGTCCAATGAGAGTTTCCATAAGATCCATCTTCCCCTGAAACTTAGGTATCCAGGACTCGACCTTCTTGGGCAGATCATGTAACCCCCCTTGGGTGTTAGGTAAGCTTAAAAGACTAAAGAGTTCTTTGTGAGACGACTTGGGAGAACTTACAGGGGTGACAGGATTTGTGGAGGTCATAGTAGAAAATGTAGGTATATATTGACGTCCACTACGAGTCATCATTAGCTATTTGTGGAGTCGCCAGATGATTTGTTTGAAATCATCAAATAAAAGGGAAAACACCCTAGTGGAGTCGCCAAGTAAGCTTGTAAGATAAGGCTCTGAGGCAAGGCTTACCAAAAGATTTGTCGTTGAGGAAGATTGACTCAGTGTTCCTTGGCAACGACGCCAAAATGTTATCGCTCAGTTTGTAGTCTAGGCTAAGTAGCTTGAAAGGTAAGGATCAAACTGGCGAAACAGGAGCTTCCCCACCCACTGTCACCTCGATGGGGGGCTCTTTCTATTCAGGGTGGCTAATCCCAACGGAGACATCCCTAGTAATCTGGGTTTTGAAAGGCACGGCCTATTGAAGGATAAAGGTAGTTTTTCCCTTTCACAGATTACCACCAAGAGGATAGTCAAGATAAAGACAAACCACAGTATAAGCACCTGTTTGTGATACAAGGCAACAATAAAGATAAAATATGCAACAGTGTTTAGTACTTCATAAATTAATGACTATCATCATTTAATATATATGAGCACAAATAGCAGTAATTATTGACGAAGTCAACGATTGAAAAAAATGACTATGGCGTATAATACTACTTCTCAATAAATACAGAATGATATAGCATCAATATAGATAATCAACCCTTGAATTAACACAACGCTTTAGATTTCATTACATTCTCACATATAATAGACTTGTTGTGTCACTATACTAAGGGTGACGTCAGCCTAGTTCTAGGGTTAGTTTGATAGGCAAAGAGGTGGACGTTTTGCAAATTAGCCAATGAAAATAATCAATACTTCAATGTCTATTGCTAGATGACTAAGACACAACATTTCACATCAATCAAGAGTTCAAAAGAGGCATGACCTCATCATCAAATTAGGGTTAGTGAAATGTTAGGGTTAGTAGGGTTTCAAAATTAAGAGGTTTGAGAGTGTGTTTTTGGCACAATAAACTCAACGTTGGATATTTAGACTAGTGCCTTAGGGTATAATGGAGTCAAGGAGCAAGTGCTAGGTCTTGGGAGAATCTAAATTCAAGGACAAGAGAGTTAGTCTTTCTAGTGCTGCAATGGCAGGGCCACAAAGTCAAAACCCTAAGGGAAGGAGGCTCATTCCGGTGTTGCTTAAGAAAGGCCTCATGCTCCTCCCTCTTTCCTTAAAACTCCTTGGCAAAAACAGCTAGCTTCAAAACATAAATCTATGGATAAAAAGTGTTGTAGGGCCAAGGATTTTCAAACCCTAAGACTCAAACCCTAGGTGTAAAATCAATTAGGCCTAGGACGTCTTCTTTCTTCAATTTATGTTTCAAAACTAACTCAGAAAAAGGGGAATTAGTGTAGCAACGCCTAGGCTATATTCTCCTTAATCAATGGCTAAAACAAATCTTCTATCATGGGGACATGAAGAAGGACCTACTTGTGTGCTTTCTACCTAGGGTTTCAATGATTAAGAAAAATAATAACAATGTAACCATAAATGCAAGAGATTTAACCTACAACCATTCAATTAAGAAGTTTTGCATGAGAAATACACTTACAAATCAATGAAGAGCTTATCAAACCCTAGTTGTAAACCTTCCAATGATAGAAAACACCATAAACATGCCAAAGATGATCCTCCACAAGAGTAGCGCCTCACTTCCCATAGAAAAATACCAAAGAAAAAGACTAAAAATGATTCTCTCACAAGAGAGTGAGTTATGTTATGTTTAAAATGAGGTCCAACGTCCTCTATTTATACCAATCTTATGACCTTTAATTACAAAAATAGGTCATTAAAACAACCGACAAGGTTGACTAACAATATTACATTGTTTATCACATTAAATACTAAAAATGTCACAATATGAGCTAAAAAGGAGATGTTAGGCCCCTCTGAGGGAGACGTTGGCCCTTTTTGGGCAAGCTCAGCATCTAGGAAGAAAAACGTTGGCCCTTCTAGGGCTCCTCCAAGCAGCCACACGTGCCAAATGATCCCAGCACACTACCACGTGCTCCAGAAAACGTCCAGTTGCCTCAAGTGACGTCTTGTCCATCAAAATCCATCATCTCGTCTGTAGTGGGTGATCCCCCCTAGGCCGGGCTCTGCCAAAGTGTCCTGGGTAGGACGTCCTTATTATTTCTCGTGCAATGTCTCATCACAATGTTGTCCTGCCTCTGCCATCCCAGCAACCATCTGATGGGCTCTTCAGCCCCATGGATGTCTGAACTAATCATATCCCCATGTGTACCGGTCCACTGGTACCTGTCCGCCGGGTAAGGTCCTTCACATCAAAGACTACGCCCTCCATGGGCTCATCAGTCCTCGGGATCATGGCAATGTTAATCACATTTCATCATTAAATTTATCAAATATATGCATGAAATCCCTAACATATCATCTAAGAGCTCAAAGACATTACACATATCTACCATACAAAGCTGAAGAAACAGATAGAATAACCTATTGGGATAATACCCACAAGAGAAGGAAAGTTTCCTCAGAGGATCATTCAAGCCATGTTTTATGAGGTGATATGGTCTAGGAATGTCCAGTCACAGTAAGACGAAGGGCAGGTGTTGTCTGTGGGTGCCTTTGTAGGAGGTGAGTTGTACCTGTCATGGATGCATTTTTTCCAAGCCCTCTCTTGCCTCTCTTTATTTTTTATTTCAAGGTATGACCAAAGGACACTGCCTTGGTGTGGTGACCAGAGATAACAGTGTTACCCACTCATATCTTCCCAAAGATGATAAGGTTGGCTCGTGATGAGACCCCCTTTCCCTTAGTCATGCAACCAAAGGTCACTTCCCTGACGTGGTGACCAGATAATGGCAATGTCATACTGTTGGATACCTATGAACATAACGGGTCGGCTTGTGATGAGACCTCCCATCCTCTTGGTTAGGTCTTGTTTTTTTTTATCAATTTTCTTAGGGTCCCTTTAGTTTCTTATCGAGAGGCCTTTTATTACCTTCTCGGGGATCCCCTCGGCGAAGCATCTCTGGGTTTCATTTCTTATGGCTTTTATCTTTTACCAGCCGCTTTTACCTCCTGGGCCTTTATCCCCTTATTCCCACAAGACAAAGTGTAACCCCAAAGGTCATCCCAATGGCAGGAATAGGGGAATGGGATGGACGTGCGGGAGATAAGATGTAAAATGATAAAATGGTGGGAGCGGACGATGGCTCTGCAAATCCCCCTTGGTGGCTAACCAAAACCCATGAATATCATCTTGTTAAGTCACCCCATCAATCACCCAAACAATGGTCAAGTGGATTAGTGTAAGATCCAAGCAGTCATCAAAAATGAAAGGAACCTAATGCATATATAAGAAGGTTATTACGATAAAAAATGACACATACCATGATACCTTGGACTAATTACCTCATGGAGAAAAAGTCCTCTCTGATGCAAGTCCAAGCCGATGGTGATGGAAGCTGTTTCTACTGACAGGACAAGTCTGGCGAGGAAGAGGAAGGATGGGCCCTCCAGGGCCATGCTCAGGTCAATCCTGCTCTTGGTACTCCATGTCTAGGACATGTGGGCTTCGAGACATGATCTCCTAGTTATCTGTAGATATCGGGGATAACAGTGCCCTCACCTTCTAAACCGTGCGGCCAAGCTAAGTAAAACAGAAAATTGAAGAAAAAAATAAGGAAAGAGCTAGATCTACCCATGTCCTAGCCTACCCACAAGCTTGAAGAAGAGAGGAGGCCGTACCACTTCCCCTCTTACACTTCAAGCAAGATCTAACAAGAAAACAAAGCAAAAAAATCACTTTCTAAGCTATAAAATGAGAAGAAAGGTGAGATATAGATACCAAGTCCCCCAAGGGGTTGTCGAGTGTTGTATGTGTCTTTTTGGGGCAGCCAAGAGCCTCCTATCAGATCTGATATACCTGTTATAACAACAAGATATTCTTGCTAGGATGGCTACATACAACAATCAAACGTTAAGGAAACCCTTGCCCTATTGGGGCAAGAGTTTTCCACAAGACAAAATATAGATTCAAGATTATTATTGACCTATCTAAACCAATATATGCTAGCTAAAAATGAGATGTATATACAACAATAAATAGAAAGGTAATAAATCTAGATCTTTGGAGTGTGAGAAGATACAAGTGACCCTTCAATCCTAAAGTAGTTCCCAATGGAGCTTTGAAAGTGAACCTACAATACTCTTCCAAACTCAAGCATACAAGAGACAAAATGTTGATGCAATGATAATAAATGACACTTCAATTTATTCCACACATCAAGATTTATAGACTAATAAGCATACGCATTACTAAGCCTACTTAGATAACACTTTACCTAAGATCTAGTGTTGCATGAAAAGAGAAAGAACATGAAACAATATTACCTCCATTACATAAGAATGAAAAGCATACGCATTACCCTTATTGTTGTCATCCAAAGCTTCTTGAATGTTATTACCAAAAGAAATATATCTTGGAGAGGAATACTCCAAAACCTAAGAGCTAGAATGACAATGAAATGGAAAATGAGAGAGAGAGAGAGAGTTGGAAATCAAGTAGCATAACAATATCTCAAGATATGGTGAGTTGGGAGAGAGAAAAGAGATCTATTTATACTTAGAGGCAAACCTACCTCTCTTGGATCTAAGCCAAGTGTCCACCACCAAGCAATAGAGTAGATCTCTAGGCTAGGGCGCACTTCCTAGGGTTTGCACAATAGATCTAGGGTGTAGAAAAATAAAAAAATAAATTAGATAGATCCAAGGGCATGTAGGAAGTGTGGGATTTGTGCCAAGGCAAGTGAAAAGACTCAAATAATTTTTTATTAATTATTTGTTTTGTTTCAAGGTATGGGAGGGTGCACCACTCTTGGAGGGCGCACCTCTTGGGATGAGGAGAAGAGATGAGAGGCTAAGAAATAGGTGTGAAGTGTTGGGATTACACAAGGGTGAGGGAAAGGCATTGGATACATGCCTAATATAGATGAAGAGTCACTTTTAAAATAAAAAACGTAACTTTCATTGGAGAGACAAAAAGGAGGGCATAACTTTCTTGGAGAGTGCTCCCCTTAGTCAAAATTGAACCCAAACTTAAGTATGGTTGAGGTGGAGTGATAAGGATCACTTCTAGGAATTAAAAGAAGGTTAAATGAAGTGAATACTAATGAGAGGGGGCCACACCAAAGTCACAATTTAATTAAAAAGTGAAAAACGTCAATCCCCCTAGGGGGTTGCAACTTTTGAGTGTTGGGGTTAGAAAAGGGGTTAGAAAAGGGGTTAGAAAGGGTTGAAAAAGGTTGGGAGGCTAAGGTTATGCTTAGGGGGTCTCTCTCTAACCATCATTTCAACATTTCACATAATCTAACTCATTATTACAATTTTTACATTTTTCCATGTTTAGAGTTTAGCAATTAAAATTGTTGTTATAGACTGACTGACACTCTAGGTGGACTAACCCATGGATAAAGTTGTCCGACCGTGTTGAAACTTGGTCCAAGGATGTAGGAGGTTCTATTCCATTTATTTTGAGCAAAAATACCCCTATCAAAAGTCCAAGCATCCAATTTTTACAATATTTGCTCAAAAAATAATTAAATAATTAAATAATTAAACCTCCAAACTTAGGGAAATTTAATTAAAAATTAATTAATTAAAAAAAACTAACCTAGACTCGACGGAATTTCGCGAAACTTTCTATGATGTCTTGCATGGTCATTTACAATGAATTCTCTATATAGTTAACCAAAACATAAGTCCACTGCAACGTCGTTCACCACTTTGGAGGACGTATGTAAAGTGTGAGGGAAAAACTCAAGGGAAATCATTAAGGCTGGAAGGCCCAATGATAACCTGAGGATAAAAAAACCCTCGGTGAAAGGAACTCTCCCAATGAACCGATGCCAAGGTAACTGACCTAGACATGACTCATGCAGACCTATTACATTATTAACCCACGCAGGGGTGTGGGAATTCCAAGTACAAAAATAAGTGATGGGCCAAACACAACCCTGTAGAACCAAGAATGTTCAATAACATGGGCATCTGACGATGCATCTCTTCATGGCACATGAGTTGACCACCGGTGTCAAATGGGCGGTCAGCACCACCAATGTCAGATGGTCCAGCTAATCAGCCAATAAATGAAGTGTATGCCCTATTGAAAACACCTGCCCGGAACAAGACAACAACAACACAATATATATATGCAGGCTACAACTCAAAGGGTTAGTACTTCATTGACTATCTGATATTATTAATAAGCAATGTACTGCAATAGATGTAAAATGAATTCAACATTTTGTCAATTAGCTATGAAAGACCATCAATTCATCAATATCTAAGGAGATGACTAAGCCA
>ML784103.1:292285-323115 GCA_009831015.1 Picea engelmannii | reverse complement strand
AAGAGGACACTGCCTTGGCTTGGTGGCCAGAGTTGACAGCGTTACCCACTAGTATCTTCGCAGAAATGAGAAGGTTGGCTCGTGATGAGACCCCCTTTCCTTTGGCCATGCAACCAAAGGTCACTGCCCTGGTTTGGTGACCATATGGTGGCAATTTCATACCGCTAAATACCTATGAACATAATGGGCCGGCTCGTGATGAGACCTCCCATCCTCTTGGTTAGGTCTTGCATTTATTTATTTATCATTTTCTTAGGGTCCCTTAGTTTCTTATCGAGACGCTTTTTATTGCCTTCTCGGGGATCCCCTGGGCGAAGCATCTCTAGGTTTTCATTTCCTATGGATTTTATCTTTTACCAGTTGCTTTTACCCCCTGGGCCTTTAGCCCCTTCTTCCCACAAGACAATATGTACCCTGGATGGTCATCCTAATGGCTAGACTAGGGGAATGGGATGGATGAGCGGGGTTTTTAAGATGTAAGAGTGATAATATGGTGGGAGAGGACGATGGATTTGCAAACCCCCTTTGGTGGCTAACCAAAACCCATGAATACCAACTTGCTAAGCTACCCCATAAATTACCCCAACAGTGGTCAAGTGGATTAGTGTAAGATCCAAGCAGTTATCTTAAATGAAAGAGATCTAATGCATACACAAGAAGGTTATAATGATCAAATATGACACATACCATGATACCTTGGACCAATTACCCCATGGAGCAAGAGCCCTTTCTGATGCAAGCCCAGGCCGGTAGTGATGGAGGCCAGTATTGCTGGCAGGACAAGTATGGCTGAGAAGAAGAAAAGATGGGCCCTCAAGGGCCATGCTCAAGTCAATCTGCTCTCTTACTCCATGTCTAGGACCATGTGGGCCTCGAGACATGATCTCCTAGTTATCCCTAGATATCGGGGATAACAAGAACCATGGGTTTTACTTCAAATATTTGCGAAAGTTCAAGTTCAGTAGTGTCTTCATCACTAGATGGCCATGGGCTGCTATTGTGTAAAAAGTCAACCTGATGGACGTAGTCTTCAAACTAAAGGTTCTTTTCAATTTGACAAGCAAAGTTTTGTGCCTCCTCTAAGGTTGAGGGTGACTTATCCTTGAGGGTAAACTATAAAATCCCCTCAAATGAGTTCAAGTAGTGAAGGAGGATAGCTTCCTTCGAGTTTAGGTTAGGTCAGACATTTTAAGGAGAAGATTGAATCTATCATTAAAATCCCCAACACTTTCACTAGAACCCTTACAAATATCGATGTATTGAGAGTATAGGGGTTGTGTGTGTTCATGGTTGCACCACCTTATTTTAAAATCTATTTCCAATTCCTCAGGAGTTTTTATGCCCCCTTTAGGGTAAGAATCAATCCAAGTCTTGGCCTTCCCAATAAGAGAGCTTGCAAAATGCCTCATAAAGACGTCAGGGTGCTCTTGACTGGTTTGATGGAACTCAAAACTTTCACAAAATTGGGTCCAATACGAGCTGCAAGAAGAGACCCCTCTCTTGAGAATCTTGGTAGCCAAGAATTGACACCCTTGGGAAAGTCATGTAATCCACCTTGAATATCGATTAAGTCAAAACACGGGAAAGTTTCTTGACAAGACCATTTGGGAGGAAACACAGCAGGAGCGGGGTTTGGAGGGGTGCCAGTTACCACAGTGGAAGGAGGTAAATATTGACACCCGCTATGGGTCGTCATTAGTGGAGTCGTCAGATAATTTGATTGAAATTATCAAAGAAGGAAAAGGGAAAACACCCTTAGTGGAGTCGCGAGGTAAGCTTGTAATATAAGGATTCTAGAGGCAAGGCTTACAAAATTTTTTTGTCTTGAGGAATGTTTGATTTAGTGTTCCCTGGCAACGACACCAAAATGTTATCGCACAGTTTGTAGCAAGGATAAAAGACTAAAGGTTGAAGAGTCGAATTGGCATAACAGGAACCAATCCCATCCAATGTCACCACAATGGGATTGTTCTTTCTCTTTAGGGTGGTAAGGCCCAAGGGAGACGTCCCTGGTGACCTGGGGTTTTCATAATGGAAAGGATTATAAGACAAGGATAATCCCCCCCCCCTCACAAGTCACCACCGAGTAGATAGTCTGGCTAAACAACCAATAATAAAGTAAAACCCACAAAGAGATATACCTGCCTGAGACAAAGCAACAACAAACTGATATATGCAAGCTTTTCTCAATGGGTTAGTACTTCATATAAATCAATGACTATCTAATACACTTATAAGCAATTTGATAATAAATATTGACGAAGTCAAGGTTTATAAAATAAAAATGAAAATTATTTCACTTCTTCAATAAATGTTGAAACAATATGGCATTTAATGCAACAAATCAATACTTCATTCAATTAATGCCTTTAATCATGATTCAAATTCTTATAAAGAAAATGTTTAGTTGCACCAATGATATTATAGCTAAGGATGAAAGAAGTAGTAGGTTAGTTAGGTTAGTTCCTAGGCTAGGGATAGTAGTTAGGGTTTGATTCAAGGTTTTGAAAATGATTATGATCAAGTTCACTTCAAAGCAAGAGGTCTTTAGATTAGTGCCTTCGGGTTAACGGAGTCAAAAGTGAAGGATGCAAGAGATGAAGGATTGAGATAGTAAGACTAAGGACAGAGGGAGAAGCTTTGAGGTGTTGCTAGAGAAAGGCCCCAAAGTCAAAACCCTAGGGGAGAGAGGCTCACCTTGGTCTAGGGGAACTAGGCCTCGGTGCTCTCTCCTCCTTCCTTAACTCAATGGCAATCACAGCTAGTTGAGAAAATAACATAAACCAAGAAAAGAGGGTTTGATGAAGCAAAGTGTTGCTACAACAAGGCTCTACCAAAAAAACCTAGAAAAAATTGACCCAAAGTGCAGTAGACCTAGGATTTAAGGCATCTCCTTCTTCTCAGCTTGTAAATAGTATGTCTAGCAAACGGGAAGAGAGAATGAGAGTGTATCTACGGCTAGGTTCTCTTCTTCTTCAAACAATGGCTGAAAAATCTCTCAATGGGGACATGAGACAAGGACCTACTTGTGTGCTTGTCACCTAGGGTTTATTCTGTTGAAATAATGTAACTGCGAAGAGTATTCTTATTATTACTGTTATTTTATTCATTGGATTAATCCCCATTGTGGATTAATCATGTCAATAATTGTATTAGGACCAAATCCCCTTTTGCGGATTGGTCATCGAACAATTGTAATAAGAAGAATAAGAAGTCGGCCCCAGCAGTTAATAAGAAGACCCAGAAATATAATAAAGGTGGGTTTACCCACCCAGATTAAGAAGTCGACCCTGCCAATGAACAGATACTTCACACATGCCAGAACTTGTATAAATACAAGAGGCTAGCACCTCATTTGATCACAACTCACTTGCTCAGTTTGAGAGACAAGTTCTGATCTGTTACCGACAAAAGAGAGAGGGAGAAGAGTGGTGCATCTTTTGGAGAGGACTATCTATATTGGTTTGAGTTATCTCTTGACATTATATTGACAATTTATGATAAGGAATTTTTTGCTGGGTTTTCTTCCCCTAGAGGGTTTCTCGAGATAAATGATGTGTCTCTTGTGAATGTGTATTTCTCAGTGATCTTGTTCTTATGTTGCTCTTATCTATTGAAATTCAAAGAACTATAATAATGGCATAACCATTAACATGGTATCAGAGCCAACCTAAAGGAAACATATTTCGCAAGAGGAAAAACGCCACTGCTACCGTACCCAAAAATTAGGGTTTTGCAAAAGTGAATCTTTTCAGCCCTGAAAACACCCAGAAAGTTGCGCCCTCCCCCAAGGATCATTTTGGCACTTAGAGCGCACCTTTTCAATGGCTAGATCTCCATGAAAGTGAAACCCTAGTTTCACAAAGTACCAGAAAAACAGAGTACCAAATGTACCAGGAGTACCAGAAGTACCAGAAAACTAGAAGCACTAGTCCAAAAATCCGCAGATCAAGTTTGAGGGGGTAAAAGTTGGATTTTCGAAATTTCGACTGCACCAGCTAACTCGCCTCAGCCCAGTGCATCTATCCCCTGGTTTAGAATTTCAAAATTTGAAGTTTGAAAAATTAGGGTTTCCTAATAAAACCCAAAGTTGAAGTTGCAGTTGTAGTCTCAGAACCACTTGTAGTTACAGTACCAGTTGGAGTTGCAGCCGTAGAACCAGCTGCAATCACCCTTGAAATTTTCTCAAGAATTGGCAATGATTACCATTGTTACCAGATGGAGCCACTACCTGCAAATGATATCAGAGGTATGTACTTACATATGTTTAATGGTTAAACCCTAAAGAGTATTTGCGGGAGAAGGGATCTCTTGCCATAGATATAGAAGGATCTCAAGATCCAACACATTTAGAGGAATGATACAACCCAGGTGTGATTATTCTGATATACATCTATTTGTCATGACATTATCAGTGTTGCATGTTGAAGCTATGATCAAATTATTAGAAGGATTGAAAGTTGATCCTAGAGCTTATCCTCTAACCTAAACTTCTGTCAAGATAGCGTATTGTCTCAGTACAGAAGACAGGTTGAAGAAAGAACTCGTCATCTTGAGTGAAGGAGACCTAGAAGAAAAGAAAGCACTCACTCTTGAGGTCAAGGCTCCAGGTTTGATTAATCAAGATTCAAAGGTACACATGACAAGCTAATGACTTTAGTTGAGATAACAATCATCGTAAAGTATTATACATGATAGCATGTGAGCAAATAGAGGTAAATACTTTGCCTAATACAACTAACACCTCCTCTAAGAGAAACATCATGTGTTAGTTCCAGGTTTCCATGGAAGAATTCTTGCTCACAACACTATGAGAGTGTTGACCTCATTTCATATTGTATTTCTTACCTTTAATCCTTGCTTCAGATAAATTATAAGTGATAGCTCTAAAGGAGCTACTATGATGATTGTTCGTGCTATTGCTTTATATTATCAACAACAATATTATTCTTTCTTGTTGTTCTATTGACCTTGCTCCAGGTCACATGAAGAAGCTAGAGATGCCTCGCCTAGGGATCCCCGAGAAGGCAATGAAAAGCCTCTCGATAAGAAACAAAAGGGATCCAAAGAAAAATGATAAAACAAGACCTAGCCAAGAGGATGGGAGGTCTCATCACGAGCCGTCCCATTATGTTCAAATGTATCTAGCAGTATGACATTGCCATTATCTGGTCACCACACCAGGGTAGTGACCCTTGGTTGCATGGCCAAGGGAAAAGGGGTCTCATCACGAGCCAACCTTATCATTTCTGCAAAAATACTCATGGGTAATACTATCATCTCTGGTCACCACGCCAAAGCAGTTTCCTCTGGTCAGACCTTGAAGCAAAAAGAAAGAAAAAGCAATAAATAAAATAAAGAATAAATGCAATAAAGGGCTTGGAAAGAACTGTGTCCATGACAGGTACATCTCGCCTCCTACAAAGGCACCCACGGATAATACCTACCCTTGATTTTCACTATGTTTGGACATCCTTAGACCATACCACCTCGTATTACATGGCTTGAATGATATCCTTTGGGAACTTTCATCTTCTTATGGATGTTGGCCCAATAGGCACTTTGTCTTTTCTTCGGCTTTGTATAGTAGGTCAGTGTAATGTATTTAAGCTATTAGATGATATGCTATGGGTCTTATGCATGCATTTGATAAAATTAATGATGAAATATGATTGACATTGCTATGATCCGGAGGAATAATGATCCCATGGAGGGAGAAGTTTTTGATGTGCAGGACCATGCCCGACGGACAGGTACCAGTGGACTAGTACACATGGGGATATGATTAGCTCGGACCTCCATGGGGATGAAGAGCCCATTAGGTGGTTGTTGGGACCCCATCAGGGGCAAAGACAGGATAGTGACATGATGAGCCTTTGCACATGAGAAGACGAAGGACGTTCCACCCAGGACACTTTAGCTGAGCCCAGCTCAAGGGGGTTGACCCATTTCAGATGGAACGTTTTCCTTTTGATGGACAAGACGTCACCCAGGAGACTTGGACGTCATCTTGAGCGTGTGGTAGTTTGATGGGATTACTGGCACGTGTTGCAGCTTGGAAGATCCCTAAAAGGGCTAACGTCTAACTTTTGGATGCTGGACTGGCCCCAAAAAGGGCCAACGTCTCCCTCAGAGGAGCTTGACGTCCCACCTTTTGCTCATTTATGTCTTTTAATTAGTAGTTAATGTAAAAACAACATGATTTTTGGTAGTCAGCCTTGTCAGTTGTTTTAATGACCTAATTTTTAATTAAAGGTCATTGGATGATATATATTGAGGATGTTTTTCCCTCATTTGAACATAACACAACTCCTTCTCTAAGGAGATCTGATTTTTTTGCGCCCTACTAGGGTAGTTTTGTTGTTTAAAGTGAGGCGCAACTTTTGAAGGAGGATTTTTCTTGGCATTTATGGCATTTCTCTCAAGGAAGGCTTACAACTAGGGTTTGCTTGTGATTTTCTTCATGACATGTAAGTGAATTTTCATGCAAAACTTCTTAAATGAATGGTTGTAGGTATAATTTATTACATTTACTTATTGTATTGTTGATTTAAAACCCTAGGTAACAAGCAGGCAAGTAGGTCATTGTTACATGTCCCCTTGTTGAGAAATAATTTTCATCCATTGAAGAAAGGAGATAGAGCCTAGCCGTTGCTACACTTGTTTTCCTTCTTCTAAGCTAGTGTTGAAGTTTATAAGTTGAAAAGAGGAGACGTCCTAGGCCTAGATTGCCTACACCTAGGGTTTCACCTTCTAGGGTTTGAAAGCCTTTCCATTGCAACACTTTCTCCCTTAGATTTATGCTTTAAGCTAGCCATTTTTCCAAGTCTATTTAGAGAAGGAGGAAAGAGCATGAGACCTTGCTTAAGCAACACCAGAGTGAGCCTCTTTCCCCTAGGCTTTTGATTCTAGGGCCCTGTCTTTGCAGCACCATAGAACCCAACCTTCTAGTCTCTAAGTTATCATCCTCCCGAGACCTTGTGCCCTTATTTTTGACTCCATATACCCTAAGGCACTGATTTGATCTCCAACGTTGAAGGTTTAGTGTACAAAACAACTCTTTAAACCCTAAATCTTGAAACCCTAACTAACTAACCCTAACCCTAACTAAGGATGACGTCATAGTTAATTATTCCTGATGCAACAGGATTTTTTTTTTTTACTTTTACAAGCAATTGAATGATGATCTAAAACAATTATTGATTGAAGTGATGATTGAATACATTATTGGATTTTTCATCTTGATAGTTATTGATGAATTAATGCTCTTTCCATAGACAATTGACAAAACGTTGATCTCATTGATATATATTACTTCACATTTCTTAATTTATATCAGATGGTCATATGAAGTGCTAACCCTTTGTATATAGCCTGCATACATATTTTTTCTATTGTTGTTCTGTTACAGGCAGGTGTTCTCATTTGGGACTATACTTCAGTATTGGATGATTAGCCGGACCTTCTGATTTTGGTGGTAACCTGTGAGGGGGAAACTCTAACTATGACCTTATATCTTAGCCTCTTCAGAACCCCAGGTTGTCGGGGACGTCTCCCCTGGGATAACCTCCCTAAATAGAAAGAACCTCCTCATTGTGGTGACATTGGGTGGGGAAGGCTCCTGTTTCGCCAGTTTGACCTTTATGCTTTAGCCATTCAACCTAAACTACAAACTGAGCGATAACATTTTGGCACCGTTGTCGGGGAACACTGAGTCAATCTTCCTCAACGACAAATCTTTTGGTAAGCCTTACCTCAAAGACCTTTTCTCTTACAATCTTACCCGGTGACTCCACTAGACTTTATTCCCCTATTCTTTGATAGTTTCAAGAAAACTATCTGGCGACTCCATGACGACCCGTAGCAGACGACAATATTCAAATCCCGCTATTGTGGCAACCATCACTCTAACAAAATATGTGCCTCCAATCAATCCAAATCCTCACAAATGGTCTCATTCAGAGAGTTTCAACTGTTTTGACTTTAACAACATCCAACGTGGACTGCATGATTTACCCACAGATGCAAACTCTTGGCTACCTTTCTTTTCAGGAAAGGGCACCCCTGAAACTCACATTGGACCCATTTCTGCGATAGTGTTGACTTTCATTTAGCTGGTCAAGATCACCCTGATGTCTTCATGAAGCTCTTTGTAAGCTCCCTTACAGGAGATTCTAAAGTTTGGATTGATGGACGTCCCAAAGGAAGCATAAAAAACCCCAAAGAGTTGCAAAAGGCCTTTAAAATAAGGTGGTGTGATAGTGAACATTCACAAGACTCCTTCTCTCAATCCTTCAACATTTGCAAAGGGCCCTGCGAAAATATCAGAGATTTCAGTGATAGGTTCAACCTTCTCCTTAAAAAGATCTGGTCAAAGGTGGGCTCAGAACAAGCCATCATTGATCACTTCTTGTCTTCCTTAGAAGGAACCTTGCAATTCAACATTAGGAACCGGTCACCAACAAATTTAGAAGAAGCACAAGACCTGGCCTTTCAAATTGAAAGAAATCTTGATTTTGATGACTACATTCAACAAAGAAACCTAAATTGTGAACTATGGGATCCGGGTAATGAACCTATGGCGAAACCTGAACCTCCAAGCATCCTCCAGATCTAACTAGCTCCCACAAAAAGGAAATAGAGCCTTTATCATGAGAGTGTTATCTCTTCTCAAGAACCTCTGTTAAAAGGGGCCCATCCGGAGGGTGAAGTTGGAGATGTATCACACAAAAATGTTGAACCAAATCTTCTTAAAGACTTCTCTCTTTTTATTCACCAGGTGGGACACCCTGTTTCTAAAGTTTGTGAATTCATGCCTTTTTACGTCTCCCTCCGGGTCAAATATTTTCTCCTTCACAACTGTCTCCTGCACCCAAGAGCTAAAACCAATATAATGATAGAAGAATTTATGCATCAATTGGGTCTGAAGATCTCACAAGGAAACACCAAAGATAATTTCGCAAAAGGAATCATTAACAACCTCGAGGTGGCTTTTGAATTCTGCCCCAGTGCTCCTTTCTTGATAAATGTAGTCATCGTAAATGATATAAATAATTTTGGGATTATCCTTCGCAATGACCTCATTGAACACTTGAATGGAAGCATTCACAAGGAGCAGTCTAGAGCCACTATCCCTCATCCCGAAGGAGGATTTTTCACCGTCTATAATCAGCCTTTTGTTGGATCACCAGTTGAGACCCCCGATGAGGTAAATGATCAACTTTTATGCATCAATAGTGGTCTAAATGATTGGTTCATTCGGGAAGAAAAGTTGGATATGGACATTGTTGAAGAAACAGAAGGAATATGGACCTTGGAATTCGATGGGTCATACTCGAGCTTTGGATTAGGCGCTGGAGTAGTTTTAACAAAGCCCTCAGGTGAGATCTTCTACCATTCATATAGGTTGGAATTTCGTTGGACCAACAATGTGGCTGAATATGAAGCTTTGATTCTGGGACTTAATCTAGCAATCGACAAAGGTGTTACAATCTTGGAAGTAAAAGGGGACTCAAACCTCATTGTGTGGCAAGTTTTGATGAGATTTGCCACTAAGAATGAGAAGTTGAAAAATTATTGAGACGTGGCTCAGACCCTTTCAAAATCCTTCAGAAAAATATCAATTGAAGTTGTTCTTCAGGAAGAAAACCACGTGGCTGATGCTCTAGCTGTCTCAGCCTCCACTTTACCACCATGCGAAGGACCTCTTCACGACTTATGCAAAATGGAGGTTCTTTTTAGACCTTCTGTCCCCGACAATATGGAACATAGGTAGGTGTTCGAGGATGACGATCAAATTATCAGATTCATGGAAAATAGCAAAGAAGTTACAGATTCACAAGTTGCTTTCCTGGCTGATTCTATGGACTTAGAAAACATCAAACTACAAAACATACCTTACCAAAGGTTTGTATTCCTCTAGAAAACATTTTTGACGGGCATGATGTTTTCAAAGGAAAAAGAACCAATAAGCAGGCTGAAGAAGCCTTGGAATTCAATATCGGTACAAAGATGGATCTGAGAATGGTCAAGATAGGAAAGGGGACCACCGAGAAAGAGAGGAAGGAAATACTAGAGCTCATTAGAGAGTTCAGAGACACCTTTGCTTGGAACTATGATGATTTAAAGGCCTATAGAGGGGATGTCATCCAACACGCTATACCCTTGTTAGAAGGAGCCAATCCATTCCGACAAAAGCTAAGGCATACCAACCCAAAGTTGGCGGGCCAGATACAAAAGGAACTCCAAAAGATGGTTGACGTTGGTATCATATCCCCTATCAGGTATTCTGCTTGGATGTCAAACTTGGTAGTTGTTCGGAAGAAAAATGGTGATATTCGCTTGTGTGTCGATTTCGGCAACCTCAACCAGTTGTCTTTAAAGGATAATTATCCCCTCCCAAACATGGAATATTTACTTCAGTGAGTCACAGGGGAAGGGATGATGTCTATGCTAGATGGGTTCTCAGGATACAACCAAGTTTTGCTCAAAAGGGAGGATCAACTCAAGACTGCATTCACTACACCTTGGGGAACTTTTATGTACTTGAGAATGTCGTTTGGTCTCATGAATGTTGGTGCCACTTTTCAGAGAGAAATGGATTTTTTCTTCAAGGACCTTATACAAAAAATCATAGAAATTTACCAAGACGACCTCACTGTTGTGTCCAAGGATAGGAAAGATCATCTCTCCCACCTCAGTATTGTTTTTGAATGATGCAGGAAGTATGGTATCTCACCGAATCCTAAGAAGTTTGTTTTTGGGATTGACGAAGGGAAACTGTTGGGACATGTGGCCTAACCAGGGGGAGTCTCCATTGATCCCGAAAGAGTCCAATCAATAAAGAATGTCCACCCTCCGATCAACAAGAAAGCCCTACAATATTTTCTTGGAAAAATCAACTTCATCCGCAGATTTGTGCCTAATTTTGTTGAAAGGATAAAACCATTAAGCGCTCTGCTGAAAAAGGATGTTGCTTTTAGGTGGGGAGATGAGACCAACAAATCTTTTGAATATATAAAAAACGCCATCTCCCAGGACCCTGTCCTGATTAGTCATGATTTTTCGCGAGATTTCATAATTTTCTCATTCGCATCTCAGGATACTATTGCAGGTGTCTTGATGCAGAAGGATGTTGATAACTATTAACATCCCCTAGCCTTTATGAGCAAAGTCCTAAGAGATTAAGAATTGAACTACTCTATCATAGAGAAGCAAGCCTATGCCTTGGTCAAATCCCTCAAACATTTCAGGAACTACATCGGTTACAATAAGATCAAGGCTTATGTCCCATACCCAGCTGTGAAGGATGTTTTATCACAACAAGACTGTATGGGTACTCGAGGAAAGTGGGTTTCCAAAATCCAGGAGTATGAATTAGAAATAAAACCCACCAAGATAATAAAGGGACAAGGTCTAGCCCAAATGTTGACTGAAAGCAATCAGGAGGCCATGCAGATGGGTGAGAATGAGCAAGTGAATGTAATGATCAGTGAATTAGAACATGATGAGTGGTATTCCGATATAGTTTATTATCTAAAGAACTTGTCTTGCCCTAATCATCTAGTGGATTACTAGAGAAGGGATTTGATATTGAAAGCTATGAAGCACTGCTTGACCGAGGATGGACTTGAGTGGAAGAATCCTGATGGCGTCATACTTCGATGCGTAAACAAGGACGAAGCAAACAAGATATTGGAAGAATTGCATTATGGGCATTGCAGTGGACACTTTGTTGCTCGCACCACTGCCCATAGGATCTTGAGGGCCAGTTATTATTGGCCAACACTCTTTTCATATACTTATCAGCACGTTTGATCTTGCCAACCTTGCCAATACTTCTCCGGCAAACTGAGACTTCCAGCACAGCCTCTAAAATCGGTAGTAGTGGAGGCACCCTTTCAGCAATGGGGTTTGGATTTTGTTGGTGAATTCAAAGATAATTCGAGTAATGGCTATCAGTGGATCCTAACGGCTACAGATTATTTCACTAGATGGGTTGAATCAATTCCTACAAACAATTCCACCTAAGAAGTTGTCATGAACTTCTTGGAAGATCGGATCATAACTAGGTTTGGCGTCCCTTCCAAGATCACTACAGATAATGCCAAAGCTTTTAGCTCCTACGCTATGGTAGAATTTTGTTTCAAATATGGCATTACCCTATCACATTCCTCAAACTACTACCCGGAAGGAAATGGATTGGCAGAGTCAACCAACAAGAACCTCATGAATATCCTAAAAAATGTTGTCGGAGAAAATAAGAAGTCATGGGATAGTAAAATAAAATATGCAGTATGGGCAGATCGAATAACAACAAAAACTTCCATAGGGAAAACTCCTTTTGAGCTAGTGTATGTATTTGAAGCAAAACTTCCTGTGAACCTACAAAACCATATCCTCTGATCTGCTCAACAATACACCACAGATGCGGAGGCAATCCAAGGAAGAATAAATCAACTGATTGAATTAGATGAAACGCGATAAAATTCCTTGGGGCAAATGACAAGAAACCAAGAAAAGATTAAGAAAACTTTTGATCGCAAAGCCAAGGAAAGAAGTTTCACCAAAGGAGATCTTGTTCTGCTGTGGGATAAAAGGAAAGAGAAGCCTGGCATGCACAAAAAGTTTGACAGACTATGGGGAGGCCCTTATAAGATCGAGAGTTGTGCAAGTACAAATTCCTTCAACCTGGAAACAATGGAAGGAGAGTTTCTGAAACTACCAGTAAATGATTTACATATCAAGCGTTACTACCCCCCAGACACATGACTGTACAGGTAAGTATGAGTAGGTAGGTATTTTCCGTGTATTATACCATCTGCATTTCATGTTAGCTTGTTTCCTCATATGCATATTGTTTGCTTTATTTCATATATATATGTTATATTTTGCGGGGTGGAAATACCACCCCACCTTTGTTGTTGATGACCCTTTTCGAGTGTGAGCAGGTCTACAGGTGTATTCCAGAGATGTTGAGGTTCTCATGCACTCTACAGTGAGCACATGTCCCCGAGTTGGAGCCAGATGTTATCCCTGATTTCATGGGATAACTAGGAGATCATGTCTTGAGGCCCACGGGTCCTAGACATGGAGTACCGAGAACAGGATTGACCTGAGCATGGCCCTGGAGGGCCCATCCCTCTTCTTCTTCATCAGACCTTTCCTGTTAGCAATAGCAGCATCCATCACCATCGGCTTGGACTTGCATCGGAGAAGACTCTCACTCCATGAGGTAATTGGTCCAAGTATCATGGTATGTGTCATGTTTGATCATTATAATTTTTAGATATATGCATCAGGTTCCTTACATTTTTGACAACTGCTTGGATCTTACACTAACCCACTTGACCATGGTTGAGGGGATTAACGAGGTGCCCTAGAAAGCTTGTATCCATAGGTTTTGGTTAGCCACCAGGGGGGATTTGAAGATCCATCGTCCGCTCCCACCATATTATCATTTTACATCTTATCTCCCATTCATCTATCCCATTCCCCTAGTCCGGGCATTGGGATAACCTATTTGAGGGTTTACACTTTATCCTGTGGGAAGAAGGGGCTGAAGGCCCAGGAGGTAAAAGCAGTTGGTAAAAGATAAAAGCCATAGGAAATAAAACCTAGAGATGCCTCGCCCAGGGATCCCCGAGAAGGCAATGAAAATCCTCTCAATAAGAAACAAAAGGGACCCAAAGAAAAATGATAAAACAAGACCTAGCCAAGAGGATGGGAGGTCTCATCATGAGCTGGCCCATTATGTTCATAGGTATCTAGCAGTATGACATTGCCATTATCTGGTCACCACACCATGGCAGTGACACTTGGTTGCATGGCCAAGGGAAAGGGGGTCTCATCACGAGCCAGCCTTATCATTTCTGCAAAAATACATGTGGGTAACACTCTCATCTCTGGTCACCACGCCAAGGCAGTTTCCTCTGGTCAGACCTTGAAGCAAAAAGAAAGAAAAATAAATAAATAAAAGAAAGAATAAAGGCAATAAAGGGCTTGGAAAGAACTGCGTCCATGACAGGTACAACTCGCCTCCTACAAAGGCACCCACGGATAATACCTACCCCTGTTTTTCACTGTGTCTGGATATCCTTAGACCATACCACCTCGTATTACATGGCTTCAATGATATCCTTTGCAAACTTTCCTCTTCTTATGGATGTTGTCCCAATAGGTACTTTGTCTTTTCTTCGGCTTTGTATAGTAGGTCAGTGTAATGTATTTGAGCTATTAGATGATATGCTATGGGTCTTATGCATGCATTTGATAAAATTAATGATGAAATATGATTGACATTGCTATGATCCCAAGGACTAATGAGCCCATGGAGGGAGAATTTTTTGATGTGCAGGACCATGCCCGACGGATAAGTACCAGTGGACCGGTACACATGGGGAGATGATTAGCTCGGACCTTCATGGGGCTGAAGAGCCCATTAGATGGTTGTTAGGACCCCATAAGGGGCAAAGATAGGATAGTGACATGATGATCCTTTGCACATGAGAAGAAGAAGGATGTTCCACCCAGGACACTTTGGCTGAGCCCAACCCAAGGGGGTTGACCCATTTCAGATGGAACGTTTTCCTTTTGATGGTCAGGACGTCACCCAGGAGACTTAGACGTCATCTTGAGCGTGTGGCAATTTGATGGGATTACTGGCACGTGTGGCAGCTTGGAGGAGCCCTAAAAGGGCTAACGTCTAACTTTTGGATGCTGGACTGTCCCCAAAAAGAGCCAACAAAGAGCCAACATCTCCCTCAGAGGGGCTTGACGTCCCACCTTTTGCTCATTTATGTCTTTTACTTAGCAGTTAATGTAAAAACAGTATGATTTTTGGTAGTCAGCCTTGTCGGCTGTTTTAATGACCTAATTTTTAATTAAAGGTCATTCGATGATATATATTGAGGATGCTTTTCCCTCATTTGAACATAACACAACTCCTTCTCTAAGGAGATCTGATTTTTTTGCGCCCTACTATGGTAGTTTTGGTGTTTAAAGTGAGGCGCAACTTTTGAAGGAGGATTTTTCTTGGCATTTATGGCATTTCTCTCAAGGAAGGTTTACAGCTAGGGTTTTCTTGTGCTTTTCTTCATGACATGTAAGTGAATTTTCATGCAAAACTTCTTAAATGAATGGTTGTAGGTATAATTTCTTACATTTACTTATTTTGTTGCTGATTTAAAACCCTAGGTAACAAGCACACAAGTAGGTCATTGTTACATGTCCCCTTGTTGGGAAATAATTTTCAGCCATTGAAGAAAGGAGATAGAGCCTAGTTGTTGCTACACTTTTCTTCCTTCTTCTAAGCTAGCATTGAAGTTTATAAGTTGAAAAGAGGAGACGTCCTAGGCCTAGATTGCCTACACATAAGGTTTCACCTTCTAGGGTTTGAAAGCCTTGCCATTACAACACTTTCTCCCTTAGATTTATGCTTTAAGATAGCCATTTTGCCAAGTCTATTTAGAGAAGGAGGAAAGAGCACGAGGCCTTGCTTAAGCAACACCGGAGTGAGCCGCTTTCCCCTAGAGTTTTGATTCTAGGTCCCTGCCTTTCCAACACCATAGAACCCTACCTTCTAGTCTCTAAGGTATCATCCTCCCGAGACCTTGTGCCCTTATTTTTGACTCCATATACCCTAAGGCACTGATTTGATCTCCAATGTTGAATCTTTAGTGTACAAAACAACTCTTTAAACCCTAAATCTTGAAATCCTAACTAACTAGCCCTAACCCTAACTAAGGCTGATGTCATAGTTAATTATTCTTGACACAACAAGTTTTTTTTTGTTTGACTTTTACAAGCAATTGAATGATTATCTAAAGAAAATATTGATTGAAGTGATTGAATACATTATTGGCTTTGTCATATTGATAGTTATTGATGAATTAATGCTCTTTCCATAGACAATTGACAAAACGTTGATCTCATTGATATCTATTACTTCACATTGCTTAATTTATATCAGATGGTCATATGAAGTGCTAACCCTTTGTATATAGCCTGCATACATATTTTTTCTATTGTTGTTCTGTTACGGGCATGTGTTCTCATTTGGGACTATACTTCAATATTGGCTGATTAGACGAACCTTCTGATTTTGGTGGTAACCTGTGAGGGGGAAACTCTAACTCTGACCTGATATCTTAGCCTCTTCAGAACCCCAAGTTGTCGGGGACGTCTCCCCTGGGCTAACCTCCCTAAATAGAAAGAACCTCCCCATTGTGGTGACATTGGGTGGGGAAGGTTCCTGTTTCGCCAGTTTGACCTTTATCCTTTAGCCATTCAACCTAAACTACAAACTGAGCGATAACAATCCCCAACAAAATGGTGTAGTTGAACGGAAGAAAAGAACCATTATGGAAGTTGTTAAGACCATGATTCATGATCAAGATCTTCCTATGTGCTTATGGGCAGAAGTAGCTATGGCAGTTGTTTATGTGCAGAACAGACTATCCCATAGTGCACTTGGGTTCAAGACCCCAGAAGAAATGTTCATCAGGTAAGCCATCTCAAAATATTTGGTTGTCCAGTGTTTATCCATATACCAAAAGAGAAAAGAAACAAGATGGAGCCCTCTAGAAAGAAGGGAATACTTGTGGGATATTGTGAGGTATCCAAGGCCTTCAGAATCTACATACCTTGTCACCGCCATATTGAGATCAGAAGGGACGTGACCTTTGATGAAGAAGCTGCACTTAAGAAATCAAGAAGATGCCAGCTTGAAGAGGTATATGAAGAGGAACCTGTAAATCCCAGGATGATAGAATCCATGAGGGAAGTTCCCAGAGCTACAGAACCTGTAAGGGAAGTCATAGCTTCCCCTGATGAGGAGACTCCTGAAGATCATGATATAACAAAAGTTCAAGAACGTCCTCAAATGTCCTTCTCCCATAAAAGAAATCCTGCTTGGGAAAGAGAGATTATTCAAGATGGAGAGAAGTATGGTGTTCCAGAAGGAACCATAAGACAAGTGAAAAGACCAAATCCATTCTCCAATTACATGGATTTGATGTGCAATCTACGTGATGAAGAACCTACATGCTTTGAAGAGGCCATTCAAAAGAAGGAATGGGCAGATGCCATGACAGAGGAATACCAATCCATAATAAAGAATGATGTATGGGAAATAGTTCCCAGATCAAAAAGTAATGATGTGGTATCATCAAAATGGCTCTTCAAAATAAAACATGTCGTTGATGGAAGTATTGAGAAATATAAAGCAATATTTGTCGCTTGTGGCTTTTCCCAGAAGGAAGGCATTGACTATGAAGAGACATTCACTCTTGTGGCCAGATACACTTCGATTGGAACCATTATAGATCTTGCTGCCAAGATGAAATGGAAGCTACACCAGATGGACGTGAAGACAACTTTCCTAAATGGTGTTATCGAAGAGGAAGTGTATATAGAGAAACCCCAAGGATTTGAGGTTGAAGACGGGAAGTCTCATGTCTGTCGATTGAAGAAAGCCTTATACGGATTAAAGAAAGCTCCCAGAGCTTGGTATGGCCGTATAGACAGTTTCTTGACGAGCTTAGGCTTTACCAAGAGTAAAGCAGACTCAAATATCTACTTCAAACTTATGGATAATGAACCAGTAATATTACTACTGTATGTGGATGACTTATTCTTAACTGGAAAAGAAAATCTCATCGTTGAATGTAAACAGAGACTTGCCGCAGAATTTGAAATGAAAGACCTTGGCCTAACGCATTACTTCTTAGGTCTTGAGGTATGGAAAAGTCCAGAAAGGATCTTCCTTAATCAAGGGAAGTACACGATCGAAATCTTAAAGAGATTCGACATGCTAGAATGCAAGTCCATGAATACACCCATGGAAGAAAAGATGAAGCTGTTGGTCAATACTTTGTCAGACTTGATAGATGCCACATTGTACAGACAGATTATTGGATCGTTGACGTACTCGACGAACACTAGACCAGGCATCTATTTTGCAGTGAACACCTTGAGTTGGTTTCTGGTACAGCCCAGACGTGTTCACCTAGTGGCTGCAAAACATGTGATGAGGTACCTTAAAGGTACAATGGATTATGGTCTCAGCTATGATGGAGATCATGACTTCACATTGAGTGGATACACTGATGCAGATTGGGTAGGAAGCGTTGCTGACAGAAAAAGAACTTCTGGATGTTGTTTCAGTTTGGGATCAGCCATGATCTCGTGGCAGAGTAGGAAGCAATCCAGTATTTCTCTCAGCACAACGGAAGCAGAGTACATTGCCACATGTTCTGCTAGCTGCGAAGCTATATGGCTTAGAAAGTTGTTGACTGACCTATTTGACTTGGAGATGAGAGAAATTGTGATTCTATGTGACAACTAGAGCTGCATAAAGATGACAGAGAATCCTGTATTCCACGACAGGTCGAAGCACATAGAAATCCGCTATCATTTCATCCGGGACATGGTACAAAGAGGAGACTTGAAGTTCCAGTACATTAGCACGGATGAACGGGTTGTTGACGTCTTGACCAAACCTCTATCTCGTGTAAAGTTTGAACACTTTCTAGATAAGCTTGGTATAGTACAAAAGGACCCTCCTTGAAAGGGGGAGTATATATATTCATTCCTTGCTTCTGACCTCGCTGTTAGACGTAAAGCAAGATGAGTCATTTCTTCTGACCTCGTTGTTAGATATAAAGCATGACGTTCTGTGATTCCTTGCTTCTGACCTAGTTGTTAGACGTAAAGCAAGATGATTCCTTGATTTTGACCTCGTTGTTAGACGTAAAGCAAGATGATGATGATTCCTCGCTTCTGACCTTGTTGTTAGACGTAAAGCGAGATGATGTGTGATTCCTTGCTTCTGACCTAGCTGTCAGACATAAAGCAAGATGATTCCTCGCTTTTGACCTCGTTGTTAGACGTAAAGCGAGATGTTGATGTGTTCCTTGCTTCTAACCCATTTGTTAGACGTAAAGCAAGATGATATATATATACCTTGCTTCTAACCTAGTTGTTAGACGTAAAGCAAGATGTGACTGGCACTAAGCTACATCTTATCAGTTGTGACCTTGAACCAGTGTAGTACTGTGATGTGCCAGCCTAGTGTTGTGATGAGGTATCATTTTTATTGATACATATTGATGCAGATGATGATGGCATTCTTTCGAGAATGATGATGTTGTTGATGAAGAAAACTTCCGATGACTCGTAAATGTACTAGCCAATGTTTCAAGATGATATTAATGATACTGTCCTCCTAATGCCACTGATGATGTAGACCTCTCTCGCCTGATGCTGTTGAAGAGGCCCTTCTTGTTAAGCAGGAGTGTTGAAATAATGTAACTGCGAAGAGTATTCTTATTATTATTGTTATTTTATTCATTGGATTAATCCACATTGTGGATTAATCATGTCGGTAATTGTATTAGGACCAAATCCCCTTTTGCAGATTGGTCATCGGACAATTGTAATAGGCAGAATAAGAAGTCGGCCCCAGTAGTTAATAAGAAGACCCAAAAATATAATAAAGGTGGGTTTACCCTTCCAATGAAGAGACACTTCACACATGCCAGAACTTGTATAAATATAGGAGGCTAGCGCCTCATTTGATCACAACTCACTTGCTCAGTTTGAGAGACAAGTTTTGATCTGTTACCGGAAAAAGAGAGAGGGAGAAGAGTGGCGCATATTTTGGAGAGGACTATCTATATTGGTTTGAGTTATATCTTGACATTGTATTGGCAATTTATGATAAGGAAGTTTTTGCTCGGTTTTCTTCCCCTAGAGGGTTTCCCAGGATAAATGATGTGTCTCTTGTGAATGTGTATTTCTCAGTGATCTTGTTCTTATGTTGCTCTTATCTATTGAAATGCAAAGAACTATAATAATGGCATAAACATTAACATATTCAGGAAAATTATAAATATATGCAAGAAATAAGTAATGCAACCATTCAACCAAGAAGTTTTGCAGAAAAATACTTACATATCACCAAGAAAAAGCATAACAAACCCTAGTTGTAACACCTTCCATTAAGAGAAATGCCAAAATGTGCCAAAAAAGTCTTCCTTCAACAAGTGCGCCTCACAAATTCAGCCAATAACCCAAGAGAGGGAACAAATTTCAGACCTCACTATGAGTGAGTGTGAGATGATGAAAAAAATGAAGGTGAAAATCCTTCATTTATACAGTACCGTCACCTAAATTTACATTCTAGGTAATGTAAAAGGCCAACAAGGCTAGAATACTAAATCATATTGTTTTTACATTAAAATGTCAAATTAAAACCTTAATAAAGATGAAAAGAGACATCAAGCCCCTCTAAAGGAGACGTTATCCCCTTTTAGGGAAAATGGAGCATCCTGGAGCAAAATGTTAGCCCTCCTTGGGCTTCTCCAACCTGTCCCACGTGCCAATATTTCCCAGTTTGACTCCCAAGACATCCATAAGGCTAGATGACATCATGGTCATCATGGGTGACGTCCTAGACCTTCCAAGGTCAACATTCCACTGAAAAAGGGCCAATCCCCCTAGGTCAAGCTCTGCCAAGGTGCCTCTGGAGGAACCTCCTCCTCTTCTCCGGTGCAAAGCCCCTGATCCATCTATTTCATGTCTATGCCCCCTGATGCGGTCTCAACATCCACCTAGTGGGATATTTAGCCTCATGGAGGTCCAAACTGATCATATCCCCATGTGTACCAGTCCAAAATGGTACCTGTCTGTTGGGCATGGTTATGCACATCAATAGCTCAAATAATGTTAATCACATCTCATCATCAACATTATTAAACACGTGCATAAAATCCCTAATATATCAGTCAAAAGCTCAAATATATTACACAATCCCGCAATACAAGTTTGGAGAAAAGGACAAGACGTCTTATTGGGCTAGTGTCCACTAGAAAAGTAAAGTTCTCGGAAGAGACTTCATCCAAGCCATGTAAGTGGGTGATGTGGTCAGGGGATGTCCAAGCATCTGGGTGCAATGAGGGTCAAGGATGCTAAAAATGTTGCCTATGGGTGGCTTTGTAGAAGGCGAGATGTACCTGTCCTAGATGCAATTTTTCCAAGCCCATTCTTGCCTCTTATTCTTATTCTTTTTATTCTTTCATTTTTTATTTCTTTTTTGTTCAAGAGCTAATCAGGGGACATTGCCCTGGCATGGTGACTAGTGGTGACAACGTTACCCACAAGTACTTTCATAGAAATGAGAAGTTTGGCTTGTGATGAGACCCCCTTTCCCTTGGCCATGCAACCAAGATTCACTACCCTAGTGTGGTAAGAAGTTGGTGGTAATGTCATACTGCTAGGTACCCATGGACCTAATAGGTTGGCTCGTGTTGAGACCCCCTATCCTCTGGTTAAGTCTTTTTTTATTAATTTTTCGGGTCCCTCTTGTTTCTTGTTGAGAAGCCTTTATTTATTTCTCGGGAATCCCTCGGTGAAGCATCTCGAGGTTTTATTCTTAGGCTTTTATCTTTTACCATCTTTCTTTTACCTTATGGGACTTTAGCCCCTTCTTCCCACAAGATAAGGAGTAGTCCTGAAAATGGGTCAACCCAGTGCCCGGACAAGTGGAATGGGATAAGTGGGCGGAAAAAAAGATGGAAAAGGTGGTGTTGTGAAGGGAGCGGACGATGGATTTTTAGAAATCCCCCCCAGTGTCAAACCAAAACCTACAGACACAAGCTTACTAGGGAATCCTGTCAATCCCCCCAGACATGGTCAAGTGGGAAAGCGTAAGATCCAAACAGTTGTTAGAAATAAAAATAATTAGATGCACATATTCAAGGGTTTTGATGATCACAGTGACACATACCATGATACCTGGACTAATTACCTCATGGAGCAAGAACCATCTCTGACACAGGACCAAGCCGATGGTGATGGATGCTACTATTACCGATAAGATAAAGATGCTAGAAGAAAGAAAAGGTGGGCCCTTCAAGGCCATGCTAAAGTCAATCCTGCTCTCGGTACTCCATGTTTAGGACCTATGGGCCTCGAGACATGATCTCCTAGTTATCCCTAAAAGTGGGGATAACAGGCACAACCCGCCTAGCTCATGCTCTGCTAGGGTGCCTCTGGGGGAACGTCCTCCTCTTCTAGGGTGCAAAGACCTTGATCCATCGTTGTCCTGTCTTTTCCCCCTGATTGGGTCTTACCGTCCATCTAATGGGCTCTTCATCCCCATGGAGGTCCGAACTGATCATCACCCCATGTGTATCGGTCCAAAATGGTACCTGTTTGTTGGGTATGATCCTGCACATCAACAACTACGCCCTCCATGGGCTCATCATTCATAGGTATCATAGCAATGTCAATCACATATCATCATCAATATTATTAAACACGTTCATAAAATCCCTAATACATCAGTCAAAAGCTCAAAGACATTACACAAGTCTGCAATACAAATTTGGAGAAAATGACATGGCATCCTATTGGGCTAGTGTCCACTGGAAGAGGAAAGTTTCCAGAAGAGACCTCATCCAAGCCATGTAAGTGGGTGATGTGGTCAAGGGATGTCCAAGCACATGGGTGTAGTGAGGGCAGAGGATGCAAATCTTTTTCTGTGGGTGCCTTTGTAGAAGGAAACTACCCTGGCATGGTGACCAGTGGTGATAGTGTTACCCACAAGTACTTTCACATAAATGAGAAGGTTGGCTCATGATGAGAGCCCCTTTCCCTTGGCCATGCAACCAAGATTCACTACCCTAGCTTGGTAACCAACTGGTGGTAATTTCATACTGCTAGGTACCCATGGACCTAATAGGTTGGCTCGTAATGAGACCCCCTATCCTATGATCAGGTCTTGTTTTATTATTTTTACGGGTCCCTCTTGTTTCTTGCTGAGAAGCATTTTATTGCTTTCTCAGGGATCCCTGGGCGAAGAATCTCCAGGTTTCATTCTTAGAATTTTATCTTTTACCAGCTTGGTTTTACCTTCTGGGCCTTTATCCCCTTCTTCCCACGAGATAGGGTGCAATCTTAAAAATAGGTCAACCCAGTGCCTGAACAAGTGGAATGGGATAGGTGAGCGGGAAGAAAGATGAAAAAGTGGTGCTGTGAAGGGAGAGGATGATGGCTTTTCAGAAATCCCCCACAGTGGCAAACCAAAACCTAAGGACACAGGCTTACTAGGGCATCCTGTCAATCCCCCCAGACATGGTCAAGCAAGCAAGTGTAAGATCTAAGCATTTGTTAGAAACAAAAGGAGTCAAATGCACATATTCAAGGGTTTTGATGATCAAAGTGAAACATACCATGATACCCAGACTAATTACCTCATGGATCAAGAACCATCTATGACACAAGACAAAGTCGATGGTGATGGATGTTGTTGTTGCTGACAAGATAAAGGTGTTGGAAGAAAGAAAAGGTAGGACCTCCAAGGCCATGATAAAGTCAATCCGACTCTTGGTACTCCATGTCTAGGACCTGTGGGTGTCAATACATGATCTCCTAGTTATCCCTAAAAGTGGGGGATAACATCTGGCTCCAACTTGGGGACATGTGCTCACCGTAGAGCACATGAGAACCTCAACATCTCTGGCATAACTTATTTTCCTGCTCGATCTCCATAGAAATATCAGTGACGGATTGGGGTGGTGATACCACCCCATCATACATATATATAGGACTAAAATAAAGCAATCATAAATGCGAATGTAAAGCAAATCACTTACCTGTACTTACCTGTTGGCTGGATGTTGGGTGTAGTCAAACAACTAGTGAAGCCAATCTAGCAACGCCCCATGATACATGCCTTTGTGCTTCATTATAAACAAAAATAGTGATAGTTCAAGCACAAAAATGTCATGGGTTAGAATATATATCATATCATCAGTGATCACAAAGTATAACTCATGGAGGTGGGTGGGAGGGATAAAACCATGCCAAGTCAACCTGAAAGAAAAGTACTCAACCCACTTCAAGAAAGGGTCATGAAAAGTCCAAGGTTCAGAAGACTAACTCAACAACTCGACAAACTGGCTACCTAGGACCTCCTCACACTCTAAAGGGAATGACAAGGATCTATTAGGTGGCTGGCAAGCTCTTAAGGGAAAGTTGAAACACTGAGACGATAGGCTTGAACTTGTAGTTTTCAATGAACCCTTGGATTCTAGGGTTTCCTTCAGAGGAAACTCAATAAAAAACTTGTAATTCCAAACCACGTCTTTAATGAAACAACAAGGAAAAGTAATAATAGGTGGTTGGAGAAATATCTCATGAGAATTCTTCTTTAGGCAAACAATGTTCTTATCAAAATCCGAGCACAGTGGTGGTTGATAATATTTCTCATAGAATGAATCCAAGTGCTCGGAGGGGTACTCATCAAAATATTCAAGGTAAGACCGAAAAGCATTAGGAATACATGGTGCTAGGTCAACCTTGGGTGTTTGGGGAGCATCGATAAATACATCATCCCCTTGCTGCCATTGGTCAAAATCAAAGATAATTTGTCATGATAACTATGAAGGAAACAATTGGGAACGATTCTCAATATCATAAATGGGGTCAATATCAAAACCAATTACATCCCATTTACGTTTTCCAACATGTATGAACTCATCAATATCAACTATGTCAATATCAGTATCATCACATGGAGGATTCAAAACATCCAACACTTCTCTACTCTCTACATCGTAAGATAAAGAATCATTAAAAATATGGAAGGGGAAACAACTCACCTTTCTTAATCCTTCCTGCGTAGGAGCTTCAAGTATTTGGATAAATTCATCAAGTGGAAGATTTGCCTCTACATATTCAGTCTTGAGATATAGAGGATCTGTCCTGTCCAAGGGTTCCATTTATTCTTCACTCTCTGAATCATAGAACAAGGTATCATAAAAAAAACTGGAAAGGAAAATGACTTACCTTATTCCCTTCATCTTGTGCAGGAGGGATAGGATCTTGGAGAGCTTCATCATACTAAGGAGCGGTTACTGGTGCTTCATCCTCATGATTCACGTCTCTAGTTATATCTTCACTGCATTCTGTTGAATCATGGGAGAAATCTTGCTCCTCTTCAAGGGGCTGGCAAGGTTCTTCATAAATCTCTTCTTTCACATCAGAGGGTTCTTGATGTTGAATATGATATGAATTTCTGAGATCTGTTATAATCTTAATAGTGAATCCTCCATCTTCCAAAGCTATTGTGAGATTATGAAGGGCATCTTCATACGTTTGGCAGCATGGCTTGGTAAAGTCAATAAACCTACTAATGAGGTGTATAAAATATGATATATCCCTATCTTCGCAACAACTCTTAAACCAATATTGCAAGTAGGATGGCAGAGCAAGTATGAATAATTTTATAATAGCATCCTCTCCTCCCAATTATATCTTGCTCATATAGTCCAAAAAATTAACGATGTGAGGAGTTGGGAGACCACAAAATCTTGGAGAGTTGTTTATCCATTTTGCATCAAAGTAATTTGGGTATCCTTGAAAACTTTTGAAATCAATAGTAGGATACATTTGTTCCCAGTGTGCCATGATCCCATCACTTGGAAATATCATAGATTCAAGAATAAGGTGGCACCCTAGAAAAGGTTAGTGGAGTCGCTAGATAATTTGCCTGAAACTATCAAAGGATAAGGGAAAACACCCTAAGTGGAGTCGCCAGGTAAGCTTGTAAGATAAGGCTTCTCAGGCAAGGATTACAGAAAGTGTCGTCTTTAGGAGAATTGACTCAGTGTTCCCCGACAGTGGTGCCAAAATGTTATTGCACAGTTTGTAGAAAGAATAAAAGGCTAGAGATTGGAGAGGCAAACTGGCATAACTGGAACCAATCCCACCCAATGTCACCTTAATGGGATGGTTCTTTCTATTTAGAATCATAAGGCCCAGGGGAGACGTCCTCAGTGACCTGGGGTTTTGAAAAGGCAAAGGATTATAAGACAAGGATAAGTTTTCCCCCTCACAAGTCACCACCAAGCAGATAGTCCGGCTAACGGCCAATAATAGAGTATAACCAGAAAAAGAGAGGTGCACCTGCCTGAGACAAAGCAACAAGAAACTGATATATGCAAGCTTGCTCACTTGGTTAGTACTTCATATAAATCAATGACTATCTAATATACATTTGAGCAATTGGATAATAAATATTGACGAAGTCAATGTTTATAAAATAACAATGATATATAATGTCACTTCTTCAATAAATGCTAAGAAAATGTGGCATTCAATGTAACAATCAACACTTCATTCAATTAATGCCTTCAAACCACCATTCAATTGCTTACAAGAGAAACATTAGCTGCACAAGTGATATTTATAGCTAGAGATAATGACACGAGTAGGTTAGCAAGGTTAGTTTCTAAGCTAGGGTTAGTAATTAGGGTTCATTCAAAGTTTTGAGATTTGTTTTGATCATGACATTCACAAGCTTGGTCTTAGATCAATGAGTTTCCAGGGTTAATGGAGTCAAAAGGAGGATGCAGGAGCTGAAGGATCAAGAAGATAGTAAAGCTAAGGACTGGAAGGTGAAGATTTGAGGTGTTGCTATGGCAAGGCCTCAAAGTCAAAACCCTAGGGGAGAGAGGCTCACTTTGGTGCAGGGGAAATAGGCCTAAGTGCTCTCTCCTCCTTCCTTAACTCAATGACATAAAGAATAACATAGGAAAAGAGATAAACTAAGACAAGAGGATTTGCAGGGCAACACGTTGCTATGGCAAGGCTTTACCAACAAACCCTAGAAAAACAACTCATCAAGGTGTATTTGAACTAGGCTCTGATGCGTCTTCTTCTTCTTAGCTCAGAGAAGTAAAACAACTAGGATATGAAGAGGGGGGAAAGACTCTAGCTAAGGCTAGGCTCAATCCTCTTCAGCATGAAAGAGTAGAGTGTTTCTAGGGCAAGTCTCTATCTCACTTCAACAAATAAAATGGCTAAAAATCTTGACGGGGACATGAGACAAGGATCTACAATGTGTGCTTGTCCCTTAGGGTTTATTCAACAAATTATAACCATAAATGCAAGAGAAATAAAACTACAACCATTCAATTAAGAATTTTTGCAGAAATTTACTTACATTTAACCAAGAAATCAAGTAGCAAACCCTAGTTGTAACACCTTCCACCAATAGAAATGCCAAAATATGCCAAGAAAATATTCCTTCAAAAAATGTGCCTCACTATTTAAGCCAAAACCCTAGAATAGGGCACAAATTTCATACATCACTATCGAGTGAGTGAGAGATGATGATAAAATGAGAGTGAAAACCCTCAATATATATTGTACCATGACCTAACTTTACATTTTAGGTCATGAAAAGGTCGACAAGGCCAAAATACTAGAAATCATACTATTTTACAATAAATGTTCAAAATTAAACCCTAATCAAGCTAAAGGAGACGTCATGCACCTTTTAGGGAGACATTAGTCCCTTCTAGGAAAAGTGCAACATCCTGGAGAAAAACGTTAGCCCTCCTTGGGCTTCTCCAACTTGCCACATGTGCCAACGCTACCAAATATGCCTCCCAAGATGTCCACAAGGCTGGATGATGTCATGATCATCAAGGGTGATGTCCTAGGCCTTCCAAGGCCAACACTTCAGTGGAGAGGGAATAACCCCCCTAGGTCAAGCTCTGCCAGGGTGCCTCTAGTGGAACATCCTCCTCTTCTCCAATGCAAAGCCCTTGATACATATTTGTCCTATCTCTGCCCCTTGATGGGGTCTTAGCATCCATTTGATGGAATCATTAGCCCCATGGAGGTCCGAACTGATCATCTCCCCATGTGTACCCGTCCAAAATGGTACATGTTCGTTGGGCATGATCCTGCACATCAACAACTACGCCCTCCATGGGCTCATCAGTCACAGGGATCATAGAAATTCCAATCACATATCATCATCAATATTATTAAACACGTGCGTAAAATCCCTAATACATTGGTCAAAATCTTAAAGACATTACACAAGGGTGCAATACAAATTTGGAGAAAATGATAGGGCATCCCATTGGGCTAGTGTCCACTGGAAGAGGAATTTTTTTGGAAGAGACCTCATCCAAGCCATGTAAGTGGGTGATGTGGTCAAGGGATGTCCAAGCAGGTGGGTGCAGTGAGGGCGGAGGATGAAAAGCTTTACCTATGGGTGCCTTTGTAGAAGGAGAGATGCACTTGTCCTGGATACAAATTTTTCTAAGCCCATTCATGCCTTTTATTCTTACTTTTTATTCTTTTATTTTTATATTGCTTTTTTGTTCAAGAGGATAATCAGGGGACACTGCCTTGGCATGGTGACCAGTGGTGACGACATTACCCACAAGTACTTTCACAAAAATGAGAAGGATGGCTCATGATGAGACCCCCTTTCCCTTGGCCATGCAACCAAGAGTCACTAGCCTAGCGTGGTAACCAACTGGTGGTAATGTCATACTGCTAGCTACCCATGGACCTAATAGGCTAGCTTGTGATGAGACCCCCTATCCTCTGATCAAGTCTTATTTTATTATTTTTATGGGTCCTGTTATCGCACAGTTTGTAGGAAGGGTTTAGGTTATCTTGAGTCAAGGCTTCAAACTGGCGTAACAGGAACTTCACCACCCACTGTCACCTTGATGGGGAGCTCTTTCTATTTAGGATGGCTAGTCCAAGGGAGACGTCCCTAGTAATCTGGGTTTCTAAAAGGGCTAAAGGGCTAATGGATCAAGATAAGGATTCCCTTTCATAGATTACTGCTAAGAAGGAGATAGTCAAAGAAGATATTCCACTGATAAGGGCACCTGTTTGCGAGACAAGACAAATAAAACTAAAATGTGTTGCAGTGGTTAGTACTTCAAGCATTAATGACTATCTTCAACATATATATGAGCAATGGTAATTGTAATTATTGACGAAGTCAATGATTGCTAAACAAAGACAAATGACTTATATCACTTCTTCAATAAATACATAAGAGATAAGGGCATTCAATGTACACAATTAATCCTTGTTACATCACAATGCAAATATGCTCATACATATATAATATTTGTTGCGTCACAATGTAGAATTAGGGTGACGTCAGCCCTAAAATCAAATTAGTTTGAAAGACAAAGAGTAAGACGTTTTGTCAAATAAAATTATAGATGTGATCAATGGCTCAAAGTCTATCAAATCAGGTGACAAATGCCACAATGTTTCAGGCTAAACAAGAGATTCAAACAAGTGTGTGACGTCACCTATAATGTTTCTGCTTTTAGGGTTAGGGTTAGCTAGCCAAGGGATAGATGTTTTGACTAAATCAACCAATGAAAGTGCTCAAATACTCTATGGCTACAAAGAGATGACTAAGCCGCAATTTTTAGTCCAAGCAAAGATTCAATTAGGGAAAGATGTCATCATCAAGCTAGGGTTAGCAAGATGCTAGGTTAGTTTAGGGTTTCAAATTAAAGAGTTTTGAAAGAGAGTTTAAGAGCACAAAAGCTGAAAGTTATACTTCTAGACTAGTGCCTTGGGTTAATGGAGTCAATTGGAGAGAAGCTAATGGCTTGGAGAAATTCAAACCTAAGGACAAGAGGATTAGGCCTAATGGTGCTGCTATGGCAGGGCCACTAGATCAAAACCCTAAGAAGAGAAGACTTAATTAGGTGTAGCTAAGGCTAGGCCTAAGGCTCCTTATTCTTTCCTTAAGACTCTTTTGGAAAAATGGCTAGCTTATAAACACAAATCTATGGCTCAAAAGTGTTGTTCAAAGACGAGGCTTTTCAAAACCCTAGAAGTAAACCCTAGGTGTAAAGTAAATTAGGCCTAGGACGCCTTCTTTCTTCAATTTATGTTTAAAACTAACTCAAGAAAAGAGCATGGTTAGTGTAGCTATGGCTAGTCTAAACCTTCTCTAATCAAATGGCTAATAAGATTTTACCATGGGGACATGAAGCCACAACCTACTTGTGTGTTGGCTCCCTAAGGTTTTAAAGACTAAGCAAATAATAGCAATGTAACTATGCATGCAAGATATTTAATCAATAACCATTCATTCAAGAAGTTTTGATCAGAAAAACACTTACAAATTCATGAAGAAGCATAATCAAACCCTAGTTGTAAACCTTCCAATGATAAATAACACCATATGCCAAAAGATAATCCTCCAAGAAGTTGCGCCTCACTCCAAAAGACAAGAATAAAAAAGACAAGAGCTAAAGAAGTCACTCTCACAAGAGAGCAAGTTGTGTTATGTTCAAATGAGGGTAAAACGTCCTCACTTTATATGATCTCTATGACCTTTAATTAACAATTGGGTCATTAAAAATAGCCGACAAGGCTCACATTACATTATTCAATTATTTGTCACTTTAAATGCCAAAAATGTCAAAGTAAAGCTAAAAATGGAGACGTCAGGCCCCTAGAAGGGAGACGTTGGCCCTTTTGGGGCATGATCAACATCCAAGGAGCAAAACGTTGGCCCCTTTGGGGCTCCTGCAACCTGTCACACGTGCCAAACAAGCCTAGCACACTGCCACATGCTCCAGAAATCGTCCAGACTGCCCTGGTGGCGTCCTGATCACCAAGACCATCGTCCCATCTGCAAGGGGTTGATCCCCATGGGTCAAATCTCTGCCAAAGACGTCCTGATGAGGGTGTCCTTCTTCTTCTTTGTGCAAGGGCTCTCCACAACTCTGTCCTGCACCTGCCATCCCAGTAACCATCTAATGGGCTCTTCAGCCCCATGGATGTCCGAGCTAATCATCTCCCCATGTGCACCGATCCTCTGGTACCTTTCCATCGGGCATGGTCCTGCACATCAAAGGCTACGCCCTCCATGGGCTCATCAGTCCTAGACATCATAGCAATGTAAATCATATCTCATCATTAAATTTATCAAACATATGCATGAAATCCCTAACAAATCATCTAAGAGCTCAAAG
>ML784103.1:263452-281685 GCA_009831015.1 Picea engelmannii | reverse complement strand
CGAGAGGCTTTTTATTGCCTTCTCGGGGATCCCCTGGGTGAAGCATCTCTAGGTTTTCATTTTCCTATGGCTTTTATCTTTTACTAGCTGCTTTTACCCCCTGGGCCTTTAGCCCCTTCTTCCCACAAGACAATATGTACCCTAGAAGGTCATCCTAATGGCCAGACTAAGGGAATGGGATGGATGAGCGGGATACAAGATGGAAAAGTGATAAGATGGTGGGAGCGGACGATGGCTCTGCAAACCCCCCTTGGTGGCTAACCAAAACCCATGAATACCGGCTTGCTATGTTACCCCATCAATCATCCCAACAGTGGTCAAGTGGATTAGTGTAAGGTCCAAGAAGTTATCCGATATGAAAGAAACCTAATGCATATATAAGAAGGTTATAATGATCAAATATGACACATACCATGATACCTTGGACCAATTACCTCATGGAGCAAGAGCCCTCTCTGATGCAAGCCCGGGCCGATAGTGATGGAGGCTGCTACTGCTGTCAGGACAAAGTTGGCTGAGAAGAAGAAAGATGGGCCCTCCAGGGCCATGCTCAAGTCACTCCTGCTCTCGGTACTCCATGTCTAGGACCATGTGGGCCTCGAGACATGATCTCCTAGTTATCCCTAGATATCGGGGATAACAGGTCCCTCTTGTTTCTTGCTGAGAAGTATTTTATTGCTTTCTCGAGGATCCTTGGGTGAAGCATCTCGAGTAGGATTTTATCTTTTACTAGGTTTGTTTTACCTTCTGTGCCTTTAGCCCCTTATTCCCATGAGAAAAGGTGCAATCCTGAAAATAGGTCAACCCAGTGCCCGGACAAGTGGAATAGGATAGGTGAGCGGGAAGCAAGATGAAAAAGTGGTGTTGTGAAGGGAGTAGACGATAGCTTTTAAGAAATATCTCCTAGTGGCAAACCAAAACCTAAGGACACAGACTTACTAGGGCATCCTGTCAATCCCCCCATACATGATCAAGCTGGCAAGTGTAGTATCCAATCATTTGTTAGAAACAAAAGGAGTCAAATGCACATATTCAAGGGTTTCGATGATCAAAGTGACACATACTATGATAGCCGGAATAATTTTCTCATGGATCAAGAACCATCTCTGACATAAGACCAAGCCGATGGTGATGGATGTTGTTGTTGTTGGAAAGATAAAGGTGTTGGAAGTAAGAAAATGTGGGCCCTCCAGGGCCATGCTAAATTTAATCCTGCTCTCGGTACTCTATGTCTAGGACCTATGGGCCTTGAGACATGATCTCCTAGTTATCCCTAAAAGTGGTGGATGATAGGCCACATCATGCCAAGTTCCAGTCCCTTTGCATCTTCAGTAGTACTGGTGAAAAAGAAAGATGGGACAATGCGCATGTGTATTGACTATAGGGCTCTCAATAAGAAGACAATAAAAAATAGACACCCCATTCCAAGGATTGATGAGCTATTGGATGAGCTTCATGGGGCAGTGTACTTCACAAAGATTGACTTGTGCTCCAACAATCATCATCTAAAAATGAGGGAGCAAGATATCTCCAAGACCGCTTTTCGGTGTCACTATGGACACTATGAGTTTTTGGTCATGCCTTTTGGGCTGACTAATGTGTTATCCACCTTCTAGTCTTGCATGAATCATTTGTTCGACAAGCAACTGAGGAAGTTCCTATTGGTCTTCTTTGATGACTTATTGATCTATAGAAAAAATTCGGAGGAACACATTCAACATGTGGAGTAGATTTTGGCTATCATGGAAGAGAAATCTGTATATGCTAAGGAATCCAAATGTGAATTTGGAATGACAGAGGTCCTTTATCTAGGACACATCATTGGAGTTAAAGGGGTATAGGTACACCAAGAAAAACTACAAGATATACTTGACTGGCCCACACCTAGGAAATTCACAGAGTTGAAGGGGTTTTTGGGAATATTTTGCTATTACAGGAGGTTTGTCAAATGTTTCTCTCAACTTTTCACATCTCTGACCGATTTGACCAAGAAAGGGGAATTCAAGCGGAGCCCATAAGCACATACAACCTTTTAGAAAATGAAGAAAGTGATACGTACATGCCCAGTATTGGCCCTACCAGATTTTGCACAACCTTTCCTAGTTGAGTGTGATGACTCAAGGGAAGGCATTGGAGCAGTACTTATGTAGAATAGACATCCTATTTTCTATGAAAGCCGAAAATTGAGACGTCTGGAGATCCTCTACACCATCTATGATAAATAAATGCTAGCCTTCATGCATGCATTGGATAAGTTCAGGAAGTATCTGGTTGGGGCAAAATTCGTTGTGAGGATAGATCACAATAGCCTCAAGTACTTCCTAGAGCAGAAGGATTTGAATGAGAGGCAACCAAAGTGGGTGAGAAAAATCCAGGCTTATGAATTTGACATAGATTTTTTCAAAGGAAAGAATATTGTGGTAGAAGATGCCTTATCCAGGAGACCATTAGTTTATGCCATGACCAATATCTCAGTGGATTGTAAGGCCCACCTTTTGGTGGAATATTCAAAACAAAAATTTTGATGCGAAGTGATGGATGGACAGGTACAAGATGACAAATTCAGAATCATGGGTGATATCATATGCTATAAGGGACGAATTTTCTTGGTTCCCGAATCAACCTTTAAATCCAAGGTTCTACAAGCATGCCATGATTCACCGATAGCAGGGCATCAAGGGTTCATCAAGACATACATACAGGTTCGAGAGAGATTTTCTTGGGAGGGTTTGAAAGAAGATGTGATGAGCCACATCAAGGAGTGCAACACTTTCCAGGCCAATAAATATGAACACACTCACCCAACAGGATTACTACAGTCACTTCTCATTCCGGAGCACAAATGGGAAAGCATATTTATGGATTTCATCACAGGGTTACCCAAGGCTCAGGGAAAATATTGCATTTTCTTGGTAGTGGACAGGTTGACTAAGTTTGCGCACTTTTTTTCCATTGCCACAAATTACAGTGCAATGCAGGTTGCATACTTGTTCTTCCGAGAGGTTTTCAGATTGCATGGTTTGCCCAAAACTGTAGTAAGTGATAGGGACAACAGGTTTATGAGCACATTTTGGTAGGAGCTCTTCAGGTTGGTAGGTATGACCCTAAAATCTAGTACCAATTATCACCCTCAGATGGATGGCCAAACATAGATAGTGAACAAATGGGTTGAAGGCTACCTCAGGAATTATGTGGCAAGGTATCAAAAGGAATGGGTTAAATGGCTTCACTTAGGGGAATACTACTACAACAACACCCATCATATGTCCATTGGTATGCAACGATTTAGGGCCTTATACAACTACTAACCCCTCTTATTTGTGGAGATTTCCTTTGGACATAGTAGGGCTCCCATGGTTCAGGACTGGATTCAGTAGAGTCGGGACATACTCAGGGAACTGAAGGACCAACTAAAAAGGGAACATAATCAATAGAAGGTACATACATGCAAGCACAAGGTTGAGCGCACATTTGAGATCGGTGACTTGGTTTACTTGAGGCTTCAACCATACAAGAAGGCATCCATTAAGAGAAGTGGTACAAAGAAGCTCCAACCTCATTCTTTCGGTCCATACAGAATCAACAAGAGGGTAGGGGTCGTGGCATATGAGTTGGATCTATCATAGGGCAACAAAATACACAATGGCTTCCATGTTTCATGTTTAAAGAGGTCCATCGCCAAGCATATCATTCCTATTGAGGAATTTCCACCTATAGATGAAGAAGGAAAGTTGGTACTGATACCAGAGGCGATATGTAATGTTCCCAAGCCAATTTTTCTCTTAGGGAAACTAACTTACCCCTATTTAACTGTTTTACTATTGTGTATGCAGGTTGGCCCTTGATATTTTGGCCTTAGGGTTTATTTCAGTTATTCAGCCACAGTTTATTCAAGATGCATTCAACATACAAATATCTCAACAATACACAAGATGTAGAACTAGAAAACAAGATCTGAACCTTTATTATGGAAAAGCAAGTACCTGATAGAATATAAAAGCAGATATGGGACAACTTCAAATGGCTTCAAGACAAGAATACGAGATGCATACAAAATGCTCCTGGAAATACAAATTAACCCTCCTAAAGGATACAATACAAGATGAACGCTCCAATACAAAACTAGGGTTTGGCCTAACCCTCAAGATGCTGGTACGTCCTGTTGAAGACTATGAAGATCTAGGATTCGGCCCTGCTAAAGAAGAAGACTCCCAAACGTTGCCAAAATCCACCAAATGATAGATCAAGACAATAGTAACCTCATCTTAAAGTATGGATCCCAAATGTTGATGCCTCCTCCTCAATCTATTGAAACCCTAAACTGGTACGACCCTCCTGAAATCCTAAATATAGTCAATAATTCATCCTGGCTAAATGAGGCCTCTGAATCCCCTTTAACTCTCTAGGATGATAGATCGAGTAGTCACGAAGCCCTGAGAGAAGTTTCAAGAGCATATCTGAGGTATAGCCTCCTAGATCTGAGAATCACTGAATCACCAAGATGTATTCTCTCCTCCAAAACCGTCTCAACCTACAAATGATATGGACATGGTGACTCCGCAAGGAAGCCTCCAAACTGATGAGAAAGGTCCTGCAAGCAAAACCCTATTGCTAAAATCTCCCAAAGCTCCTTAAATAAGATGGATCAAACTTTTCTTCAACCAATGGTGCGCCCTACTGGAAAACCCTAACTGCTATGACCCTGTTGTCCTCCTGAATAGATGATGAATGTAGAATGGTGTGGGTGGAGTATTTCATCCCTGAGACCAAGCCTGGAACAAGGTGAGTGTAATCTTTCACCACTGAGTTGTTCTCTAGGGTTTGTAATATCAAAACCGTCAAAACTATATGCTCAAGACAATCAACAAGAAAATACCAAAATCCAAGATGATATGAGAGATGCACCCTAGCCTTCTCTTTATACATCTTTTATGTTTCCCTGTTGAGTTAAGTTAACCCCTAGGGTCAACTCCTAACTCAACCTCCAACGCTCTATTCCTTCATTAAGTTATTTCTTTATCCCTTTTTACCTTTTCCTTAAGTCAACTTTAAAATATAACATTAGTTTGGTTGAATTTTCCCCTTTGTGTAAGATTGTGGTCTAGTGGGGATGCCTAGACCACTAAGTCTTCCCAAACCTCTTCATCAAGAGGTGGGGGACATTACAGTCTCCCCTGCTATAAATTGCTTATCCTCAAGCAATTCCAAAGCTGTCTCACATACCACCTGTTCATTCTCCCATGTGGCATCCTCAATGGGTAAATCCTTCCATCTGATCATGTACTCTTTGATGCTTCTCTTCCTGAGCCTCTTCTCCCGAACCTCCAGTATCTCCTCTAAAATCAAAACCAGTTGCCCCTCTTCCTCCAGGAGGAAACACCTCATGGAAGACATTCTGTATCCTACTGTCTTGTGGGAGCTCTAGCTCATAAGCTACTACCCCTACCTTCCTGTTGATCCTGTAGGGTCTAAATAAATGTGGTTGTAACTTCCTTGCTCCGCTTCTTTTTATAGAATCCTGCCGGTATGGTTGGAACCTTATATAGACTAAGTCACCAAGCTCAAAGGTACGCTCAACTCTGTTTATCTACTTGGACCTTTTTTTGGTTATGTGCTCTCTGTAAGTGATCCTTCAGCACTATGAGGATATCCTGACTCTGTTGCACCCAATCCTGTACCATCGGAGCCCTGTTGTCACCAAAATCAATCTCCACGAAAGAGAGTGGATCATAGTTGTACAATGCCTTGAATGGGGTCGTGCCTATGAACATGTGATGGGTAGTGCTGTAGTAGTATTCCCCCAAATGTAGCCATCTTACCCATGCCTTCTGCTGCCCTGCCACATAATTCCTGAGATAGCCTTCCACCCATTTGTTGACTTTTTCGGTATGTCCATCTGTTTGAGGACGATAGTTGGTACTAGGGGTCAAGTCCGTACCAGCTAGTCTGAATAGCTCCTGCCAGAATGTACTCATGAATATGCTATCCTTGTCACTGACAATGGTTTTGGGTAGGGCATGCAGTCTGAAGATCTCCTTGCAAAATAATTTAGCCACTTGTGCTACACTAAAGTTTGTAGCTATGGAGAAGAAGTGTGAAAACTTCGTCAACCTATCCACCACTACGAAAATGCAGTATTTCCCCTGCGCCTTCAACAATCCTGTGATGAAATCAATGGATATGCTCTCCCACTTGTGCTCTGGGATGGGTATGGGTTGCAGTAGTCTTGTCGGGTGAGTGTGCTCATCCTTATTCTCCTGGCAAGTAGTACACTCCTTGACGTGACTCATCAAATCCTCCTTGAGGCCTGATATCCCCACTTTTAGGGATAACTGGGAGATCATGTCTTGAGTCGCACAGGTCCTAGACATGGAGTACCGAGAGAAGGATTGACCTGAGCATGGCCCTGGAAGGACCACCTTTTCTTCTTCCATCATCCTTATCTTGTCAGCAGTAGCAGTATCCATTACCATCGACTTGGTCCTGTATCAGAAAGGGTTCTTGCTCCATGAGTTTATTGGTCCAGGTATCATGGTATGTGTCACTTTCGATCACTAAAACCTTTAAATATATGCATTTGATTCCTTTTATTTCTAACAACTGCTTGGACCTTACATTTTCCCACTTGACCATATTTGGGGGGATTGATAGGGTGTCCTTGCAAGACTTTGTCCATAGGTTTTGGTTTTCCACTTGGGGGGACTTCTAAAAGGCCATCGTACGCTCCCATCATAAAACCAATATTTCATCTTGTTTCCCACTCACTTGTCCCACTCCCCTTGTCTGGGCATTGGGTTGACCTTTCTTCAGGATTGCACCTTGTCTCATGGGAAGAAGGGGCTAAAGGCCCAGAAGGTAAAAGCAAGCTGGTAAGAGATAAAAGCGTAAAAATAAAACCTCGAGATTCTTCACCTAGGGATCCCAGAGAAAGCAATAAAAGGCTTCTCAACAAGAAACTAGAGGGACTCGGAAGAAAATAATAAAAGACCTAGTTAGAGGATAGGGGGTCTCATCATGAGCTAGCCTATTAGGTCCATGGGTACCTAGTAGTATGACATTCCCACCAACTGGTTACCATGCTAGGGCGGTGACTCTTGGCTGCATGGCCAAGGAAAAGTGGATCTCATCACGAGCCGACCTTTCATTTCTGTGAAAGTACTCATGGGTAACGCTTCCACCACTGGTCACTGTTATCCTCATTTTCTCGGGATAATTACGAGATCATGTCTCAAGGCCCATAGGTCCTAGACATGGAGTACCGAGAGCAGGATTGACCTGAGAATGGCCCTGAAGGGCCCATCCTTCTTCTTCTTCGCCAGACTTGTCTTGTCAGCAACAACAACTTCCATCACCATCGGCTTGGACTTGCATCAGAGAAGACTCTTGCTCCATGAGGTAATTGGTCCAGGTGTCATGGTATGTGTCATGTTTGATCGTTATAACTTTCTTGTATATGCATCAGGTTCCTTACATTTCTGATAACTGCTTGGATCTTATACTAACCCACATGACCATTGTTGGGGGCATTAACGGGTGCCCTAGCAAGCTTGTATTCATGGGTTTTGGTTAGCCACCAAGGGGGATTTGAAGATCCATCCTGCGCTCCCACCATACTATCACTTTACATCTTATCTCCCATACATCCATCCCACTCCCCTAGTACGGGCATTAGGATGACCTACTTGAGGGGTTACATTTCGTCCTATGGGAAGAAGGGGCTAAAGGTCCAGGGGGTAAAAGTAGCTGGTAAAATATAAAATCCATAGGAAATAAAGCCTAGAGATGCTTCGCCCAGGGATCCTCAAGAAGGCAATAAAAGGCCTCTCGATAAGAAACAAAAGGGACCCAAAGAAAAATAATAAAACAAGACCTAACCAAGAGGATGGGAGGTCTCATCACAAGCCGGCCCATTATGTTCATAGGTATCTAGAAGTATGACATTGTCGTTATCTGGTCACCACGCCAGGTCAATGACCTTTGGTTGCATGGCTAAGGGAAAGGGGGTCTCATCACGAGCCAGCCTTATCATTTCTGCAAAAATACCAGTGGGTAACACTGTCAGCTCTGGTCACCATGCCAAGGCAGTGTCCTCTGGTCGGACCTTGAAGTAAAAAGAAAGAAAAAAGCAATAAATAAAGAATAAAGGCAATAAAGGGGCTTGGAAAAAAGTGCATCCATGACGGGTACAAATCGCCTCCTACAAAGGAACCCACAGACAACACCTACCCCTGGTCTTCACTATGAATGGACATCCCTGGACCATATCACTTCATGCACATGGCTTGAATGATCTTCCGTGGAAACTTTCCTTTTCTTGTGGATACTGGCCCAATAGGTTATTCTGTCTATTTCTTCAACTTTGTATAGTAGATCAGTGTAATGTCTTTGAGCTATTAGATGATATGATAGGGATTTTATGCATGTATTTGATAAATTTAATGATGAAACATGATTGACATTGTTATGATCCTGAGGACTAATGAGCCCATGGAGGGCTTGATGTGCAGGACCATGCCTGACGGACAGGTACCAGTGGACCGATACACATGGGGATATGATTAGCTCGGACCTCCATGTGGCTGAAGAGCCCATCAGATGGTTGTTGGGATGGCATAGATAGGACAACATTATGATAATCCATTGCACGAGAAGAAAGAAGGACGTTCCAGCCAGGACACTTTGGCAAAGCCCGACCTAGGGGGGATCACCCACTTCATATGGAACATTTGCCCCTTGATGGACAAGATGTCACCCAGGAAAGAAGTATGTTATTCTGAGTGTGTGGCAGTGTGATGAGGTTGTTTGGCACGCGTGGCAACTTGGGAGAGCCCTAGAAGGGCCAACGTCTGGCTTCTGGATGCTAGAAATGCCCAAAAAGGGCCAACCTCTCCCTCAGAAGGGCATGACATCCCACTTTTGCTCATATTATGTCATTTTTCTAGCAGTTAATGTAAAAACAGTGTAAATTTTGTAGTCAACCTTGTCGGTTGTTTTAATGACCTAAATTTTAATTCAAAGGTCATGGATTGGTATAAATAGAGGATTTTTTTCCTCATTTTGGAAATAACATAACTCACTCTCTTGTGAGAGACTATATTTTATCCTTTTGCTTGGTATTTTTGGTCTTGGAAGTGAGGCGCAACTCTTATTGGAGGATTTCTCTTGGAATTTATGGTGTTTCTCTCATGGAAGGTTTACAACTAGGGTTTGATTATGCATTCTTCATGATATGTAAGTGAATATTTCATGCAAAACTTCTTAAGTGAATGATTGTAGGTTTAATTTCTTACATTTGCTATTATATTTCTATTATATTGCTGAATCTTGAAACCCTAGGTAGCAAGCACACTAGTAGGTCATTGCTATATGTCCCCATGCTTGAGAAATTGTTTTAGCCATTGATGAAGGAAGATATAGCCTAACCATTGCTACACGTATCTCCCTTTTTCTGAGTTAGCATTTAAGTATAGATTGAAGAGAGGAGACTTCCTAGGCCTAGTTAAATCTACACCTAGGGTTTTAGCCTTCTAGGGTTTGAAAAGCCTTGCTCCTGCAACACTTTTCTCCCTTAGATCTGTGCTTTGAAGCTAGTTGTTTTGCCAAGTGTGTTTAGAGAAAAAGGAAGGAGCAAGAGGCCTTGCTTAAGAAACACCGGAATGAGCCTCCTTCCCTTGGGGTTTTGATTCTAGGGCCCTGCCATTGCAGCACCATAGAACCCTACCCTCTTGTCTTTAAATTTTAAGCCCTCCTGAGATCTTTTGCCCTTACTTTTGACTCCATATTACCCTAAGGCATTGGTTTTCTTTCCAACGTTGAGCTTGTTGTGTGTAAAATCATCTTTCAAACTTTCAAATTTTGAAACCCTAACTAACCCTAATGCAACTAACTAGGGCTGACGTCATACTTGATGCAACAACCCTTCTAACTCAGCAATAAATGATGATGTCATGCCTTTATTGAGCTATTGTTGATAGAAAATACTGTTGGCTTAGTCATCTTGTGATAGATATTGATGAATTGGTGATTTTCATTGTCTAATTAGAAAAACGTTGACCTCATCTTATCTATTATATTACTTATTGAATGAAATCAGATAGTTAAGAAGTACTAACACTTTGAATTATAACATGCAAATATATATATATTGTGTTATTATTGTCTTGTTCCGAGCAGGTGTTCTCAACAGGTATTTCACTTCTTTATTGGCCGATTAGCCGGAATATCTGATACTGGTGGTAACTTGCAAGGAGGGATAACCTTAACTTTTGACCCTTTACTCTTTGCCTCTTCAAACCCCAGGTTATCGGGGACGTCTCCCCTGGGCTAACCTCCTTAAACAAAAAGATCCCCCGATCGAGGTGACATTGGGTGGGGAGGTTCCTCTTACGCCAGTTTGACCCTTATCCTTTAGCCTTGTAACCTAATATACAAACTACGCAATAACAGTCACCACACCAAGGTAGTGTCCCCTGATTAGCTCTTCAACAAAAGGAAAATGAAAAGCAATAAAAGAATAAAGGCAAGAATGGGCTTGGAAAGAGTGCGTCTATGACAGGTACAACTCGCCTTCTACAAAGGAACCGACAGATCACACATTGCATCCTTGGCCCTCACTGCACCCACATGCTTGGACTTCCCTTAACCACATCACCCACTCACATGGTTTTGATGAGGTTTTCTTCTGGGAACTCACCTTTTCTGATGGACAGTAGCCCAATAGAACGTTTTGTCTTTTCCTCCAGATTTGTATAGCAGGATTGTGTAATGTCTTTGAGATATTGACACTTGTATTAGGTATTTTATGCATATGTTTACTAATATTAATGATGAAATGTGATTAACATTGCTATGATCCCTGTGACTGATGAGCCCATGGAGGGCGTATCTTTTGATGTGCAGGACCATGCCCGATGGACAGGTACCATTTGGACCGGTACACATGGTGAGATGATCAGTTCATACCTCCATGGGGCTGAAGAGCCCACCAGATGGATGTTGTGAACCCATCAAGGGGTAGAGATGGGCTAGAGGATGATCAAAGACTTTTCACCAAAGAAGAAGAGAACGTTCCACCAGAGGCACCCCGACACTGCTTGGCCAAGGGGGATTGACCCACTTTCAGAGGGACGTTGGCTCTAGATGGCCCAGGATGTCACCAGGAGGCTTATGACATCATCATGAGTATGTTGGCAGATGGATAGGGAAGTTGGCATGTGTGGCAGCTTGGAGGAGCCCAATGAGGGCTAACGTCTTGCTTCAGGAGGCTACATTTTCCCTGATAGGGGCTAACGTCACCCTAGGAAGGGGTGACGTCTTACCTTTTTTCTTGATTAGAGTTTTAGTCTAGCATTTAATGTAAAAATAGTATAATTTTGATATTATGTCCTTGTTGGCCTTTTTATGACCTAAAGAGTAAATTAGGTCATTGATACAGTATATATTGAGGATTTTGATCCTCATTTTATCATCATAACTCATTCACTCCATAAGGAGGACTGAAATTTGCGCCCTCTCTTGGGTTTTTGGCTAAATTAAGTGATGTGCACTTGTTGAAGGAAGACATTTTTCGCATTTATGGTGTTTCTCTTGAAGGAAGGCGTTACAACTAGGGTTTGCATGGTTATTTCTTGGTGATTTGTAAGTATTTTTCTGCAAAACTTCTTGAATGAATGATTGTAGATAAATTTCTTGCATTTGTTTATAAATATTGCTGAATCAAAACCCTAGAGGACAAGCACACAAGTAGGTCACTGTCTCATTTCCCCTGATAGAGAAACCTCAAGCCATTGTTGAGGAAAGAAGGAGACTAGCCTTATCTACACTCCTATTTCCTCTTCCTCTTTGCTAGTCGTACTATTTTGATACCAAAAAGAGTGAGACGTCCCTGGCCTAGGTCTACTACACTAGGGACATACTCTTTCTAGGGTTTACTGAAAGGCCTTGCTTTAGCAACGCCTCACCTCATCAAACCCTCTTTCTTTGGTTATTTTTTATTTTTGAGCTATCCATTTTCCGGGAAGGAGGAGAGAGCACGAGGCCTTGCTTTAGAAACACCAGAGTGAGCCTCTCTCCCCTAGGGTTCTTATTTTGAGGCCCTCCTTTAGAAGCACCCCATAAATTTTCCCTCTAGTCCTTTGAAATATTGCCTCATTCAACCTTTGCGTCTTTCACTTATGACTCCATTAAACCCTAAGGAACTAATCTGAAAGTCCTCTAACGTTGAAGTGAAGCTGATAAAAAAACTCTCTAAAATCTTTGAATTTCAAACCCTAACCTACTAACCCTAAGTTGCTAACGTCATCATTGGATATTTCATCTTTAATGCAGCAATGTTTTACTTTACGAGCAATTGAATGGTGGTTTAAATCATTTATTAAATGAAGTGTTGATTGATTACATTGAATTCCACATCGTTCCAATATTTATTGGTGAAGTGTTATATCTTTTCATTTTTCTATTGATAAACATTGACTTCGTCAACATTTATTGCTAATTGCTTATAAATATTTATCAGATAGTCTTATGAAGTAACCCATTGAAATATAGCTTGCATATATCTTTTTTTTGTTGTCTTGTTCCAGGGAGGTGTTCTTCATTGGGGATTTACTTCATTATTGGTTGTTTAGCCGGGAATTTTTGTTTGGGTGGTGACTTGTGAGGGGGAAAGTTTGTCCTTATATCATTACTCTTCTGCCTCCTCAAAACCACAGGTCAGCGAGGACGTCTCCCCTGGGCCTAACCTCCCTAAAGGGAAAGAACCTCCTCATCGCGATGACATTGGGTGGGATAGGTTCATGTTACGCTGTTTTGGCCTTCACTCTTATACCCTTTTTCCTAGCTACAAACTATGTGATACCAAGGCCCTTCCATGAGAACCTCTCTGTCACCTGCATGTATGTCTTACCAATCCCTTGGTGACCTGCCATTGGTGAGTCATGACATGCCTGCAACACTTTAGCCTTGAAGGCCGATTCGGGAACCAAAAATATTTGGCCCTTATAGTAGATGAGGCCATTAATGATCCTGAAGTTATTGTCCTGAATTTGCCCATCCATTACCTGACAAGCGAACTGATTCTTTGCATATTCCATCACCAAGTGGTCCTTCCAATCCATAGACACATTTGTCATGGCATAAATGGATGGTCTCCTAGATAATGCATCATCCACCACGTTATTCTTCCCTTTGAAAAATTCAATGTCAAAGTCATTGGCCTATATTCTGCTCACCCATTTCTGTTGCCTTTCATTTTGTTAATGTTTATGCCATTATTATAGTTCTTTGCATTTCAATAGATAAGAGCATAATAAGAACAAGATCACTGAGAAATACACATTCACAAGAGACACAACATTTATCCTGGGAAACCCTCTAGGGGAAGAAAACCAAGCAAAACTTCCTTATCATAAATAGCTTATACAATGTTCAAGAGATAACTCAAACCAATACAGATAGTCCTCTCCAAGAGATGCACCACTCTTCTTCTCCTCTCTCCAACTGGTAATTGCAGCTTGCCTCATAAGATAATGAGCAAGTGAGTTGTGTGTTTGAAGTGAGGCACTAGCCTCTTATTTATACAAGATTGGCACGTGTGAAAGGTCACAACTGGCAGGGCCGACCTCTCACTTTGGGTGGGTAAACCCACCTTTAATTAATTCTAGGTCTTCCATAATAACTGTTGGGGCCAACTTCTTATTCTAGCCTTTATAATTGTCCGATAACCAATCCGCAAAAGGGGATTTGGTCCTTATACAATTACCGACATGATTAATCCACAATGGGGATTAATCCAATAATAATAATAATAATAATAATAATGACATTATTAATCCGCAATGGGGATTTAATCCAATAATAATAAGAATGCTCTTCCTAGTTACATTATTTCAACACTCCCCCTTAACAAGAAGGGTATTCTTCATCAACATCAGGCGAGAGAGGTATGCATCATCAGTGGAATATGGAGGACAGTATCGTCAATATCATCTTGAAACATTGGTTAGCATATTCACAAGTCATCGGAAGTTTTCTTCATCGAAAACATCATCATTCTTGAAAGAATGCTATCATCATCTGCATCAAATACGTATCAGTAAAAATGATACCTCATCACAACACTAGGTTGGCACATCACAGTACTACACTGGCTCAATGTCACAGCGGTTAAGCTGGTAGCTCAGTGTTAGTCACATCTTGCTTTACGTCTAACAACTAGGTCAGAAGCAAGGAATGTCACCATCACACTTTACGTCTAACAACTAGGTCAGAAGCGAGGAATGACAACGTCATGCTTTACGTCTAACAACTACATCAGAAGCATGACTCATCTTGCGTTATGTCTAACAACGAGGTCAAAAGAAAGGAAGACATCAACATCTCTCTTTACGTATAACAACGAGGTCAGAAGCAAGGAATCATCTTGCTTTACGTCTAACAACTAGGTCAAAAGAAATGAATCAGTGGCGTCATGCTTTACATCTAACAACTAGGTCAGAAGCATGACTCATCTTTCTTTACGTCTAACATCGAGGTCAGAAGCAAGGATCACACGACGTCATGCTTTATGTCTAACAGCGAGGTCAGAAGCATGACTCATCTTTCTTTACGTCTAATAGCAAGGTCAGAAGCAAGGATCACACAATGCCATGCTTTACGTCTAACAGCGAGGTCAGAAGCATGACTCATCTTGCTTTACGTCTAATAGTGAGGTCAGAAGAAAGGATCACAAAACATCATGCTTTACGTCTAACAGGGAGGTCAGAAGCATGACTCATCTTGCTTTACGTCTAACAGCGAGGTCAGAAGAAAGGAATACATCTACTCCCCCTTTTAGGGAGGGTCCTTTTGGACAATACCAAGCTTATCTCAAAAGTGTTCAAACTTTACACGAGATAGAGGCTTAGTCAACACATCAACAACCTGTTCATTCGTGCTAATGTACTGGAGCTTCAAGGCTCCTCTCTGTACCATGTCACAGATGAAATGATAGCGGATCTCTATGTGCTTTGACCTGTCGTGGAACATAGGATTCTTTGTCATTTTAATGCAGCTTTGATTTTCATATAGAATCGCGGTTTCTCTCATCTCCAAATCAAATAGGCCTGTCAACAACTTTCGAAGCCATATAGCTTCGTAGCTAGCAGAACATGCGGCAATGTACTCTGCTTCCACTGTGCTGAGAGCAATACTAGATTGCTTCCTACTCTACCACGAGATCATAGCTGATCCCAAACTAAAACAACGTCTGGAAGTGCTTTTTCTGTCAGCAACGCTTCCTGCCCAATCTGCATCAGTATATCCACTCAATGTGAAGTCATGATCTCCATCATAGGTGAGACCATAATCCATTGTACCTTTAAGGTACCTCATCACATGTTTTGCAACCACTAGGTGAACACGTCTGGGCTCTACCAAAAACTGACTCAAGGTTTTCACTGCAAAACAGATGTTTGGTCTGGTGTTCATCAGGTACATCAACGATCCAATAATCTGCCTGTACAGTGTGGCATCTATCAAATCTGACGAAGTAACAACCAACAGCTTCAGCTTCGCTTCCATGGGAGTATTCATGGACTTTCATTCTAGCATGTCGAATCTCTTTAAGATTTGGACCGTGTACTTCCCTTGGTTAAGGAAGATTCTTTCTGGACTCTGTCATACCTCAAGACCTAAGAAGTAATGCATTAGGCCAAGGTATTTCATTTCAAATTCTGCGGAAAGTCTCTGTTTACATTCAACGATGAGATTTTCTTCTCCAGTTAAGAATAAGTCATCCACATACAGTAATAGTATTACTGGTTCATTATCCATGATCTTGAAGTAGAGATTTGAATCTGCTTTACTCTTGGTAAAGCCTAAGCTTGTCAAGAAACTGTCTATACGGCCATACCAAGCTCTGGGAGCTTGCTTCAATCCCTATAAGGATTTCTTCAATCGACAGACACGAGACTTCCTATATTCAACCTCAAATACTTGGGGTTGCTCTATATACACTTCCTCTTCTATAACACCATTCATAAAAGCTATCGTCACATCCATCTGGTGCAACTTCCATTTCATCTTGGCAGCAAGAGCTATAATGGTTCTGATCGAAGTGTATCTGGCCACAGGAGCGAATGTCTCTTCATAGTCAATTCCTTCCTTCTGGGAAAAGCCTCGAGCGACAAATCTTGCTTTATATTTCTCAATAATTCCATCAGCAGCATGTTTTATCTCGAAGAGCCATTTTGATGATACCACATCCTTACTTTTTGGTCTAGGAACTATTTCCCATACATCATTCTTTATTATGGATTGGTATTCCTCTGTCATGGCATCTGCCCATTCCTTCTTTTAAATGGCCTCTTCAAAGCATGTAGGTTCTTCATCAAGTAGATTGCACATCAAAGCCATGTAACTGGAGAATGGATTTGGTCTTTTCACCTGTCTCGTGGTTCCTTCTGGAACACCATACTTCCCTCCATCTTGAATAAGTTCTCTTGCCCAAGAAGGCTTTATTTTATGGGAGGAGGTCATTTGAGGAGGTTCTTGAACTTCTGTTATATCATGATCTTCAAAAGTCTCCTCATCAGGGGAAGTTACGACTTCCCTTACAGGTTCTGCAGCTCTGGAACTTCCCTCACAGATTTTGTAGTCCTGGGATTTATAGGTTCCTCTTCATATACTTCTTCAAGATGACATCTTCTCGATTTCTTAAGTGTTGCTTCTTCATCAAAGGTCACGTCCCTATTGATCTCAATGTGGCGGTGACCAGGTATGTAGATTCTGAAGGCCTTGGAGACCCCACAAATATTCCCTTCTTTCCTTAAGGGTCCAACTTGTTTCTCTTTTCTTTAGGTATATGAATAAACAATGAATAGCCAAATATTTTGAGATGGCTTACCTCTGGCTTCTTTCCGATGAACATCTCTTCCGGTGTCTTGAGCCCAAGTGTGCTATGGGATAATCAATTCTGCACATAAACTGTCATTGTTGCTTCTTCCCATAAGCATGTAGGAAGATCTTGATCTTCACAGCTTCCAGCGTGGTTCTGTTCTTCCGTTCAGCTACACCTTTTTGTTGGGGATCTTGATCCCAACATCTTTGCAGATATTCATGAACTCTTTTGAGGTATATTCTCCTCCATTATCTGACCTGAGTATCTTAATCTTCCTTATAGAAAGGTTTTCTATCAAGGCTTTGAATTCCTTGATCTTGTTGAACACTTCAAATATATCCAAGTCTTTTATGAGAATAAGCATTAATGAATGATACATAGTATACATAACCATTAATGGAGGATGAAGGCATTGGGCCACACACATCTGAATGGATGAGTTCTGGGACTCCTTCTATCTTGCTGTCCCTCTTCAGAAACGGGTTCTTGATGTTCTTCCCTTGTGCACATCCATTGCATACGCCTTCATGGTCACCTTTGATTTTTGGTAAACCTGTGACCGCTTTGCATATGTATGGTAGCGCCTTGTAGTTGATGTGAGCTAATATTTTAGAGTTCACATGGATTCTTCTATAGCGTGGGTCATGGCAGCTTCTGAGTGACCCACCTTCTTCTTTTCCACTGATGATTGCTTCATTTATGATCTCTCCTTTAGCACGTTGCCTTCTGCAACCTTCGCTATAGCTTCCTCATGTGACCTGGAGCAAGGTCAACAAAAAAACAAACAAGAATAATATCCTTCTTGATAATATAAAGCAATAGCACGAACAATCATCACAGTAGCTCCTTTAGAGCTATCACTTATAATTTGTCTAAAGCAAAGATTAAGGGTAAGGAATACAATACGAAATGAGGTCAACACTCTCATAGTGTTGTGGCTAAGCATTCTTCCATGGAAATCTAGAACTAACACACGAGGTTTCTCCTAGAGGAGGTGTTAATCATATCAGGCAAAGTATTTACCTCTATATTCTCACATGCTATCATGTATAATACTTTACGATGATTGCTATCTCAACTAAAGTCATCAGTTTGTCATGTGTACCTTTGAATCTTGATTAATCAAACCTGGAGCCTTGTCCTCAAGAGTGAGTGCTTTCTTTTCTTCCAGGTCTCCTTCACTCAAGTGACGAGTTCTTTCTTCAACCTGTTTGTTGTACTAAGACAATACGCTATCTTGACAGAAGGTTAGGTTAGAGGATAAGCTCTATGATAAACTTTTAATTCTTCTAATAATTTGATCATAGCTTCAACATGCAACACTGATCAAGATAATTTCATAACAAATAGATGCATA
>ML784103.1:226843-259024 GCA_009831015.1 Picea engelmannii | reverse complement strand
AAAAAAAAAAGACAAAAAAAAAACAAAAAAAAAACTTACATATCATGATGAAATAGCATTGCAAACCCTAATTGTAAACCTTCCTTCAAGAGAAATGCCAAAAATGCCAAGAAAAGTCTTCCTTCAACAAGTGTGCCTCACTTAAAAAAGAACAAATACCCAAAAAGGGTGCAAAAATCAGATCTCAGTAGGAGAGTGAGTTGTGTGTTATGTCAAAATGAGGATAAGACTCCTCAATATATACTGTATCAATGACCTTTAATTAAATTTAGGCCATAAAATTAGCCGACAAGGATTTAAACCAAAATCATATTGTTTTTACATTAAAATGTCAAATAAAAACCCTAATTGAGTTGTAATGAAGGTAAAATCCCCTTTAAGGGAGGCGCTAGCCCCTTTTAGGGCAAATGAGGCATCCAGGAGAAAACCGTTGACACCCAGGGGCCTCTCCAACATCCCACACGTGCCACTGCTACCCAGTCTGCCTCCAGGAATGACCATGATGTCATGGTAAGAATGGGGGTGCTATGAGCCTTCCAAGGCCAACGTTCCACTGAAAAGGGGTCATTCCCCCTAGGTCGGGCTCCACCAAAGTGCCTCTGGTGAAACGTCCTTCTTCTTCTCAGGTGAAAAATCTCAATCAAGCACCGTCCTATCTTTTCCCCTTTGATGGGTCTCAACAACCATCTGATGGGCTCTTCAGCCCCATGGAGGTCCGAACTAATCATCCCCCAATGTGTACCGGTCCAAATGGTACATGTCCGTCGGGCATGGTCCTGCACATCAAAAACTTCGCCTTCCATGGGCTCATTAGTCATAGGGATCATAGCAATGTTAATCACGTTTCATCATTAATATTATCAAACATATGCATAAAAACCCTGATATATCATCCAATACCTCAAATATATTACAAATACCTACAATACAAGGTTGAAGAAAAGGACAAGACACCCTATTGGGCTAGTATCCATAAAGAAAGGAAAGTCTCCAACGAGTTTCATCCAAGCCATGTAAAATGAGGTGGTGCGGATAAGGGATGTCCAGACATACGAGTAGAGTGAGATCGAGGGATGCATGATATTACCTGTGGGTGCCTTTGTAGAAGGCGAGCTGTACCTGTCATGGATGCAAATTTTTCCAAGCCCTTTCTTGCCTTTATTATTTTCTTTTCTTTATTTACTTTTTCTTTTTATTTCAAGGACTAACTAGAGGACACTGCCTTGGCATGGTGATCAGAGCTAAAAGTGTTACCCACAAACACTTTCACAGAGATGATAAGGTTGGCTCGTGATGATACCCCCTTTCCCTTGGCCATGCAACCAAAGGTCATTGCCCTGGCCTGGTAACTAGATAGTGGCAATGTCATGTTGTTAGGTACCCATGAACATAATAGGCTGGCTTGGGATGAGACCCCTTATCCTCTTGGCTAGGTCTTGTTTTTCTATTTTTCTTCAGGTCCCTCTTGTTTCTTGTTGAGAGGCTTTTTACTGCCTTCTCGGGGATCCCTAGGCGAGGCATCTCGAGGTTTTATTTTTAGGCTTTTAACTTTTACCAGCTGCTTTTACCTTCTAGGCCTTTAGCCCATTCTTCCCACGAGATAAGGTGCAACCCCACAAACAAATCATCTTAATGCCCAGACTAGGGGAATGGGATAGATGAGTGGGAGATAAGATGAAAGTGATGATATGATGGGAGCGGATGATGGCTCTTTAGAAATCTCCCCAGTGGAAAACCAAAACCTATGGGTACAGGCTTGCTAGGATACCCTGTCAATCCCCCCAATCATGGTCAAGTGGGTTAATGTAAGATCCAAGCAGTCATTAAAGATAAAAGGAGTAAGATGCATATATCTAAAGGTTATAATGATCAAAAGTGACACATACCATGATACCTGGACCAATTACCTCATGGAGCAAGAGCGTTCTCCGATACAAGACCAGGCCGATGGTGATGGATGCTGCTACTCCTGACAAGACAAATCTAATGAAAGAAGAGAAGGATGGGCCCTCTAGGACCATGCTCAGGTCAATCCTACTCTCGGTACTCCATGTCTAGGACCTGTGGGCCTCGAGATATGATCTCCTAGTTATCCCTATAAATTGGGGATAACATATGGCTCCAACTCGGGGACATGTGCTCACTGTAGAGCGCATGAAAACCTCAGCATCTCTGACATAACTTGCAGACCTGCTCAACTCGATAGGGGCATCAATAACAAAAATGGGGCGGTAATTCCACCCCACCACACACACACACACACACACATATATATATATAAACTGAAATAAAGCAATCAATATGCAAACTAACATGAAATGCAAATGGTATAATACACGAAGAATGCCTACTTACCTGTACTTACCTATGAAGTCAGGTTACCCCATCCTAGTGGGGTTTGAGGAGGCGTCCGCTAACAGGCACTATGTGCCTTTGTCCCTCCCGTGTAGACAGGTAATAAGAGTCATTAATTGACTTTTTTCCAACCTTAAATGGGCCAAGCCAAAAATGATTGTTTCCTTTGATATTAGTAGCCTTCCCTTTATTGGCACCCCACATCCATACTATGTCTCCCTCCTTGTACTCTTTGACTTTGAATTTGGTCATTCCTTGAACAACCCTAGTGTATTGTGTAGAGGGAGGTGGGTGGGAGTCTGCTATAAAGATTTCCTGTTGTGAAGGACATATCCGTACATCATCTTCTCTTATGGTGCCAGCTTCCCTGTCTTTATACCTATCTATGAGTTGCAGGTATTTTTCTTTTGTGGACCTTTGTATTTGATCAAAATCTTCCTTTGTTGCAAAAGGTGTATCTTCTGGAGAATATTTATGAGGAGCCTGTCTGGTTTTATCACATGCTTTGTCATCTTTGATGGAATCACTGGGCTCTTGCACATGAGTTGTAGTCACAGGTACATTCCGGAGACGACCAACAGTTTCATCTTTCAATGGTCCATCTGATCCTTAGAAAAAGTTTTCAAATCGCTCTTTGATAGATGGTACCTTGATGACTTCTCTCAAAGGGATGGTTACGAACATCTTGGATAATGTCCCTTCAAGGTCAAAGTTCAAGTTAACCCTTTCAATATTGGATGTTTTAGGAAATATTACATCCACAGGTGGTTTTTTTCTTTGGTCAGCGGGAGGTTGGTCCAACTTCTTTCTTCTATACACCTGGAACTCTTGTTTCTTTAGCTTTTCTTTTGATTCCTGGTCTAGTTTGCTTATTACCGCCATCCTGGCTGACCTGGCTACTTCTTTCATGGCCTCTTGATGCTCTTCATCTGTGATATTTATTTGAGGGGCTTCTATGAAATGGTCTATATTGTTTACTTCTTTATGGACACCACTACTATAAGGACACTCATGTTCCCAATGTGCTTCACTCCATTGAAACACCAAGGGTTTTCATCTACAACGAAGGTCCTTGTAACTTCTATGTCTTTGAAAACATCTTCGTTCCACTCAACGAAATTACTTACTCTTTGTATTGGATAACCATATTCATCTGAATCTTCAGAGATGTTAGAGGCATCATCAGGATAATCACCCCAATCTGTGTCTTTTTCTGTCAAGGGAAAAGTGGGGCAATCTTGAAACAAGTATGGATCCACTAAAAAGGGTGTTTGTTCATCTTTCTTAGAATGACTGATTTTTAATAGTGTGGGAATCCCCTTAAAACATAATCGGTCATCCGAGTCTTGCCTTTTTAGAAAATAAATTTTCAACATTTCACGAATCCTCTTAACCCTTTGTAGGATACAAGACATACTAGTGCTTCGATCAGTTTCACTATGTACCTGAATATCTTCAAACTTATCGGCTACACTCATATCTTGGTTTTCTAACATTGGTGTGTTCAAGAAAAACAAGGAATCTTCAAAGTTAGGTTTTTTATGAGTGGCCATGCCCAAATCCTCGGATGGTTCATGTGTTCTTGAGACATTTAGAACATTGTTTGTGTTTGAGAAAGTTGTGTTCCATTTCCCTTTGGGAACTTAGGTCCAGCTTCGGTGACATCCTTGTCACTAGATTCCCTTGGGTCATTATTGTGCGAGAGATTGACTTGATGGATGTAGTCTTCGAACTCAAGGTTCTTCTCAATTTGGCAAGCAAAATATTGTGCTTCTTCTAGAGTCGAGGGTGACCAAGCTTTTAGAGTAAACTGCAAAACTCCTTCCAACGAGTTCAAGTAGTGTTGGAGGACAGCTTCTTTTGAGAAACTAGGCCCGATCTTCTTGAGTAGAAGGTTGAACCTATCATTGAAATCCCATATGCCCTTGCTAGAGGCTTTGCAAAGATCAGTGTATTGAGAGTAAAGGGAATCCATGCTTTCATTTTCACACCAATCTTTCTTGAAGGCTTTTTCGAGATATTCAGGGGTTTTGATGCTTCCTTTCAGGAGTTTGTTAATCCATCTTCTGGCACTTCCAGTGAGTGAGCTCACAAAGATCCTTAAAAAGACATCGGGGTATTCTCTTCCGGATTGGTGAAACTGGAATGCATCACAAAAGTCAGCCCAATGAGAGTTGCCATAGGATCCATCTTCTCTTGAAAATTTAGGTATCCATGACTCGACCTTCTTGGGAAAATCATGTAACCCCCCTTGGTTTTTAGGTAAGCTTAAAGGACTAAAGCGTTCTTTATGAGACAATTTGGGAGAACTTACAGGGGTGACAAGATTTGTGGAGGTCATAGTAGTAGATGAAAGTATATACTGACGCCCACTATGAGTCATCATTAGCTATTTGTAGAGTCGCCAGATGATTTGCTTGAAATCATCAAAGAAAAGGGAAAACACCCTAGTGGAGTGCCCAGGTAATCTTGTGAGAAAATAGTCTCTGAGGAAAGGCTTACCGAAAATATTTGTCGTTTGAGGAGAATTGACTCAGTGTTCCCCGACAACGGCGCCAAAATTTTATCGCACAGTTTGTAGCTTGGTCAAAAGGCTAGAAGGTAGAGGCCAAACTGGCATAATAGGAACCTACCCCACCCAATGTCACCTCAATGGGGAGGTTCTTTCTCTTTAGGGAGGTTAGGCCCAGGGGAGACGTCCCCGATAACTTGGGGTTTTGAAGAGGCTAAGGTATACGGGTCAAAGTAAAATTCCCTCTTCACAGATTACCACCAAGAGTAGATAGTCCAACTAAACATCCAATAATGAAGTGTAGGCCCAAATGAGAACACCTACCCGGAACAAAGCAACAGAAAAACAATATATGCAGGCTATGATTCACTAGGTTAGTACTTCATATAACTATCTGATATCAATATATTAGAAATTATGATAATAGATATTGAAGAGATCAATGTTTATCAATAATAGCAATGGGACAATATCAATTCATCAATAAATATCGAGATGATGTAGCAAACAGTGTATTCAATCAATCCCTTACTCAATAAATGTCCCAAAACACCATCTAATTGCTTATCAACAGAAAATGCTGCATCAAGATGGAATAACCAAGGATGACGTCAGCCTTATTAGGGTTAGTAGTTAGTTAGGGTTTCAAATTATAAGAGTTTTAAGAGTTTGTTTGACCACTATCACTTCAATGTTGGAGACCTAAGATCAATTCCCAAGGGTAAATGGAGTCAACTTCAATAGAGGACACAAGGTTGAAGGGAAAAGGCTAAGGACTAGAGGGAAGGGTTTTGAAGTGCTGCAATGGCAAGGTCCTAGAATCAAAACACTAGGGGAAAGAGGCTCACTCCGGTGTTTCTTAAGCAAGGCCTCATGCTCTCTCCTCCTTCCTTAGGTTTATCTTGGAAAAACGGCTAGCATCAAGACACAAGAGTGAGGTGAGGGAGAGTGTTGCAAAGGCAAGGCCCTATCACCAAACCCTAGAAGCAGGACGACCCTAGGTGTAGATAACCTAGGCCTGGGACGTCTCCTCCTTCTTGACCTTTTAAAGGTACAACTAGCACAGGGGAAGAAGTAACAAGAGTGTAGCAATGGCTAGGCTCTTCCTTCCTTCTTCAATGGCTGAGAATTTCTCTTTTAGGGGACATGAGACAACGACCTACTTGTGTGTTTGTCCCTTAGGGTTTTAAAATCAACAAAATTTATAATAAATGAAAGAATATAAGACTACAACCATTCAATTGAGAAGTTTTGCAACAAAAAAAAAAACTTACATATCATGACGAAATCGCATTGCAAACCCTAGTTGTAAACCTTCCTTCAAGAGAAATGCCAAAAATGCCAAGAAAAGACTTTCTTCAACAAGTGCACCTCACTTAAAAAAGAACAAAGACCCAACAAGGGCACAAAAATCAGATCTCAGTAGGAGAGTGAGTTGTGTGTTATGTCAAAATGAGGATAAGACTCCTCAATATACATTGTATCAATGACCTTTAATTGAATTTAGGTCATAAAATTAGCCAACAAGGCTTTAAACCAAAATCATACTATTTTTACATTAAAATGTCAAATAAAAACCCTAACTGAGCTGTAATGAAGGTAAAAGCGCCTTCAAGGGAGGCGCTAGCCCCTTTTAGGGCAAATGAGGCATCCAAGAGCAAAATGTTGACCCCCCAGGTGCCTCTCCAACATGCCACACATGCCATTGCTTCCCTATATACCTACAAGAATGACCATGACGTCATGGTAATAATGGGGGCGCTCTGAGCCTTCCAAGGCCAACGTTCCACTGAAAAGGGGTCATTCCCCCTAGGCCGGGCTCTGCCAAAGTGCCTCTGGTGAAACATCCTTCTTCTTCTCAGGTGAAAAAGCTCAATCAAGCACTGTCCTATCTCTGCCCCTCTGACGGATCTCAACAACCATCTGATGGGCTCTTCAACCCCATGGAGGTCCGAACTAATCATCTCCCCATGTGTATCGGTCCAAATGGTACCTGTTAGTCGGGCATGGTCCTACACATCAAAAACTTCGCCCTCCATGGGCTCATTAGTCATAGGGATCATAGCAATGTTAATCATGTTTCATCATTAATATTATCAAACATATGCATAAAAACCCTGATATATCATCCAATATCTCAAAGACATTACAAAGACCTACAATACAAGGATGAAGAAAAGGACACGACACCCTATTGGGCTAGTATCCATAAAGAAAGGAAAGTCTCCACGGGGTTTCATCCAAGCCATGTAAAATGAGGTGGTGCGGATAAGGGATGTCCAGACATACATGTAGAGTGATATCCAGGGATGCATGATATTACCTGTGGGTGCATTTGTAGAAGGCAAGTTGTACCCGTCATGGATGCACATTTTTCCAAGCCCTTTCTTGCCTTTATTCTTTTCTTTTCTTTATTTACTTTTTATTTTTATTTCAAGGACTAACTAGAGGACACTTCCTTGGCATGGTGACCAGAGCTGACGGTGTTACCCACAAGCACTTTCACAGAGATGATAAGGCTGGCTCGTGATGAGACCCCCTTTCCCTTGGCCATGCAACCAAAGGTAATTGCCCTGGCGTGATAACCAGATAGTGGCAATGTCATGCTATTAGGTTCGTTAGATGGATGTGAAGATGAAATTTTTTAATGCAGTAATAGAAGAAGAGGTTTACGTGGAATAACCACAAGGATTTGATACACATTATAAGGAGACACACATGTGCAGGTTAAATAAGGAATTATATGGATTGAAGAAGGCATCGAGAGCATGGTATGGTCGAATTGATGGTTTTTTGATGAGATTGGGATTTACCAAGAGTAGTGCAGATCCTAACCTTTACTTCAAGGTTGAGGATGATGGACAAATGATATTACTACTATATGTGGATGACATGTTATTGACAAGAGTGGAGAATCTCGTAATTGAGTGTAAGAGAAAACTTGTTGTAGAGTTCAAAATGAAATACCTAGGTTTGATGCACTAATTTTTGGGTCTAGAGGTATGGTAGAGGAAGAATGAGATCTTCCTAAATCAAGGAAAATATGTTGTGGAGATCATGAAGAGGTTTGGGATGTTGGACTGTAAATTGATGGCCACACCAATGGCATCAAATATGAAGTTGCTAGATAATATGACTTCAGAGGTTTTGGATGCTACATTATATAGACAGGTGATTGAATCATTGATGTATTTGACAAATACATGACTAGATATATGTTTTGTTGTGAACACCCTGAGTTAGTACATGGTTGACCCCAAACATGTTCACCTGATTGTAGTAAAACATGTGATGAGGTACCTTAAAGGTACATTGGATTATGGGCTCAAGTATGTTGCAAACAGTGAGATCAGTCTACTTGGATATTCGTATTCAGATTGGTTGGTAGTGCTGCAAACCAGAAAAGTACGTTAGGATGTTGCTTCACTTTGGGATCCGGTATGATTTCATGGATCAGTAAGAAGAAATCATGCATAGCACTCAGTATGACTGAGGAAGAGTATGTGGTAGCATGTGCATAAAGTCTCGAAGCAGTGTGGCTTCAAAAGTTGCTGATTAGATTATTTGATATTGCGATGGCGACGACTTGTATCTTGTGCGACAACCAAAGTTGTATAAAGTTGTTAGAGCACCCAATTTTTCATGATATGTTGAAGCATATAGAAATAAGGTATCACTATATCAGGGATATGGTGCAGAAGGGAGAAGTAAGGCTCCAATATGTGGCTACCAATAAGAAGGTTACTTATGTGCTGACTGTTATCGCTCAGTTTGTAGTTTAGGTCAAGTAGCTGAAGGATAAGGGTCAAACTAGCGAAACAGGGACCTACCCCACCCAATGTCACCACAATGGGGAGGTCCTTTCTATTTAGGGTGGCTAAGCCCAAGGGAGACATGTCTGGCAATCTGGGGTTTTGAAAGGAAAAGGCTAAAGGGATTAAGGCTAGTTTCCCCTTCACAGATTACCACCCAGAAGATAGTCAAGTAAAGAGTAACCAAAGAAAAGGTACCTGCCTGCGAGACAAGACAACAATGAAACTAGTATAGGCAATAATGGTTAATACTTCATAAATCAATGACTATCAAAATTTAGTATACGTGAGCATATACAACAGTAATTATTGACGAAGTCAATGATTGCAATAATAACAATGATTATATAATGTTACTTGTCAATAAATACCAGAATAATATAGCATCAAATGAAAATAATCAATCAATGCATTAAATGTCATTAACTTCTCATATACAAGAAGTTGTTGCGTCAGGTATGCTAGAGATGACGTCTGCTTCTTCTAGGGTTAGTATGATAGACAAGAGGGTCAACGTTTTGCAATTTATCCAATGAAAATCACCAATATATCAATGTCTATCACTCGATGACCAAGCCACAATATTTTCTATCAACTAAGAGCTTAATAAAGGCATGACGTCATCATTTTCTGCTATGTTAGAAGATGTTAGGGTTAGTTAGGGTTTCAAATTTGAGAGTTTTGAAAGATTGTTTTTGCACAACAAGCTCAACGTTGGAAAGAAAAACCAGTGCCTTAGGGTATTATGGAGTCAAAAGTAAGGGCAAGATCTCAGGAGAATCAAAATCTAAAGACTAGAGAGTTAGGTTCTATGGTGCTGCAATGGCAAGGCCCTAGAATCAAAACCCTAAGGGAAGGAGGCTCATTCCGGTGTTGCTTAAGCAAGGCCTCATGCTCCTTCCTCTTTCTTTAAATATTATTGGCAAAATGGCTAGCTTTAAAACACAAGTCTAAGGGAGAAAAGTGTTGCGGGAGAAAGGCTCTTCAAACCCTAGAAGCTTAAAACCCTAGGTGTAGAATCAACTAGGCCTAGGATGTCTCCTCTCTTCAACTTATGTTTAAATGCTAACTCAGAAAAATGATGATTAGTGTAGCAACGACAAGGCTATATCTTCCTTAATCAATGGCTAAAACAAGATTATCTAGCATGGGGACATATAGCAAGGACCTACTTGTGTTCTTTCTACCTAGGGTTTCAAGATTAAGCAATATAATAACAATGTAATAGCAAATGTAAGAGATTAAACCTACAACCATTCATTCAAGAAGTTTTGCATGAAAACTACGCTTACAAATCATGAAGAATGCTCATCATACCCTAGTTGTAAACCTTCCAATGAGAGAAACACCATAAAAATGCCAAGAAGAATCCTCCACAAGAGTTGGGCCTCCTTCCAAGAGAAAAATACCAAGACAAAAGACTAAAAGTAGATCTCTCACAAGAGAGTGAGTTATTGTTATCTTTAAAATGAGGAAAAAAACCCTCTATTTATCCCAATTCATGACCTTTCAATTAAATTTTAGGTCATTAAAACAGCCGACAAGGATGACTATGAAATTTACACTATTTTTACATTAAATGCTAAAAAGATGACAAAATATGAGCAAACAGGGGGACGTCAGACCCTTTCGAGGGAGACGTTGGCCCTTTTTGGGCAAACACAACATCCAGAAACCAAACGTTGGCCCTTCCAGGGCTCCTCCAGGCTGCCACATGTGCCAAATGACCTGAACATACTGCCACACCCTCCAGTCAACGTCTATCTTTCTCAGGTGACGTCCTGTCCATCAAAGGCAAACGTTCCATCTGCAGTGGGTGATTCCCCCTAGGTCGAGCACTGCCAAAGTGTCCTGGGTGGAACGCCTTTCTTTCTTCTTGTGCTATGGCTAATCATAACGTTGTCCTGTCTCTGCCATCCTAGCAACCATCTGATGGGCTCTTTATCCCCATGGAGGTCCGAGCTAATCATATCCCCATGTGTACCGGTCCACTGGTACCTGTCCGTCGGGTATGGTCCTACACATCAAAAACTACGCCCTCCATGGGCTCATCAGTCCTTGGGATCATAGAAATGTCAATCATGTTTCATTATTAAATTTATCAAATACATGCATAAAATCCCTAGTATATCATTTAATATCTCAAAGACATTACACTGATCTACTATACAAAGTTGAAGAAATAGACATAACAACCTATTGGGCCAGTATCCACAGAAAAAGGAAAGTTTCCACAGAAGATCATTCAAGCCATGTACATGAAGTGATATGGTCTAGGGATGTCCAGTCATAGTAAGACCAGGGGTAGGTGTTGTCCGTGGTTGCCTTTGTAGGAGGTGAGTTGTACCCGTCATGGATGCACTTTTTCCAAGCCCATTTATTTCCTTTATTCTTTATTTCTTGCTTTTCTTTCTTTTTTACTTCAAGGTCTGACCAGAGGACACTGCCTTGTTGTGGTGACCAGAGCTGACAGTGTTACCCGCTAGTATTTTCACAGAAATGATAAGGTTGGCTCGTGATGAGACCCCCTTTGCCTTGGCCATGCAACCAAAGGTCATTGCCCTGGCGTGGTGACCAGATAATGGCAACGTCATACTGCTAGATACCTATGAACATAATGGGTCGGCTCGTGATGAGACCTCCCATCCTCTTGGTTAGGTCTTGTTTTTGTTATTTTCCTTAGGGTCCCTTTTGTTTCTTATCGAGAGGCCTTTTATTGCCTTCTCGAGGATCCCTGGGCGAAGCATCTCTAGGTTTCATTTCCTATGTCTTTTATCTTTTACCAGCTACTTTTACCCCTTGGGCCTTTATCCCCTTCTTCCCACAGGACAAAGTATAACCCTCAAGGTCATCCTAATGGCCAGACTAGGGGAATGGGATGGATGTAGGGGAGACAAGATGTAAAGTGATAGAATGGTGGGAGCGGGCGATGGATCTGCAAATCCCCCCTGGTGGCTAACCAAAACACATAAATACAAGCCTTCTAGGGTACCCCGTTAATCCCTCCAACAATGGTCAAGTGGACTAGTGTAAGATCCAAGTAGTTGTCAGAAATGTAAGGAATCTGATGCATATATAAGAAAGTTATAACGATCAAACATGACAGATACCATGATACCTTGGACCAATTACCTCATGGAGCAAGAGTCTTCTCTGATGTAGGTCCAAGCCAATGGTGATGGAATTTGTTGTTGCTAACAGGACAAGTCTAGCAAAGAAGAAGAAGGATGGGCCCTCTAGGGACATACTCAGGTCAATCCTGCTCTCGGTACTCCATGTCTAGGACCTGTGGGCCTCGATACATGATCTCCTAGTTATCCCTAGAAAATGAGGATAACATCTGGCTCCAACTCGGGGACATGTGCTCACCATAGAACACTTGAGAACCTCATCATCTCTGGCACAAACCTACAGACCTGCTCACACTTGAAAAGAAACATTAGCAACAAAGGTGGGGTGTTATTGCCACCCCGCAAAATATAACATGTGCATATAAAGCAATCATAAATGCAAATAGAAAGTAAAACACTTACCTGCACTTACATGTTGGCTGCATATTGGTGTAGTCAAACAACCAGTGAATCCAAGCCAACAACGTTCCTTGATACCTGCCTTTGTGCTTCATCATAAACCAAAAGAGTGATAAATCAAGCACAACAATGTCATGAGTTAGAATATATATCACATTATTGAAAAAGTAAGAATCTAGCTCTTGGAGGCAGGTGGGAGGGATAAAATCTTGCCAATTCCATCTCTGAGGAAAGTACTCAATCCACTTCAAGAAAGGGTCATGAAAAATGAAAGGTTCAGAAAACTGACTCAAAGGACCTGCAAACTGGTTACCTAGAACATCCTCATGCACTGAAGTCAAAGAAGGGATCGAAAAAGGTCTAGCAGATGACTGGCAAACTAAAAAGGGAAAGTTGAAAAACTAACTGAAACACATAGTACCCAACCAACCCTTGGAGCTCAGGGTTTGCCTAAAGGGGAACTCAACATTAAAAATATACTTCCCAAGCACACCTTTAATGGACAGGCATGGTAAAGTAACAACAGGTGGCTGGAGTGAAAAGCCATGTGAGACTTTCCTTAGGCAAACAATGTTCTCACTTGTATCAAAATCTAAGCAGATAGGTGATTGACAATCATCTTCACAAAATAAGTCCAAATGCTCAGAAGAACAGTCATCAAAATCCTCAAGGTATGACCGAAAATCATAAGGTATTGCGTCATCATTGGTCCTTTGGATGGTAAAAACCTCATCTCCTTGCTGCCATTGGTCAAAAGTAATCTGTTGTGGTAATTGAAAGGGAAACGTTCGAAGATGACCTAATATGTCATAGATGGGGTCTGTATCATACTTAAATGCATCCCACCTACGTCTCCCAAAATGTATGAACTCGTCGAAATCAACTATGTCAGTATCAGTGTCATAACATGGAGGAGTCAAAACATCCAATACTTCTCTTGTGTCATAAGGCAAAGAACCACTAAAAACTTGGAAGGGGGAACAATTTACCTCGCTTAATCCTTCCTGTGCAAGAGCTTCAAGTATTTGGATAGCATCATCAGGTGGAAGATCTGCCTCTACATCTTTAGTCTTAAGACATAGGGGATCTAGCTCATCCAAGGGTTCCACTCCTTCTTCATTCTCTGAGTCATAGAACAAGGTATCATCAAAAGAATCAAAATGACTTACCTCATTCTCTTCATCTTGTGCAGGAGTGACAGGATCTTGGAGAGCTTCATTAAACTGAGGAGCGATTACTGGTGCTTCATCCTCATAATTCACGTTTCCAGTTACATCTTCGTTGCATTCTATTGGATTATGGGAGAGGTCTTGCTCCTCTTCAAGGGGTTGATAATGGTCTTCATATCGGAGGATTCATGGTATTGATCATGATAAGCTCTTCTGAGATCTTCTACAATCTCAGTGGTGAATCCCTTGTGGTGTAAGGTTACCACGAGGTTTTGAAGGACATCTTCATACGTTTAGCAATCTGGCTTATTAAGGTAAATAAACTTACTGATGAGGTGTATGAAGGATGATATACCCCTGTCCTTGCAACAACTCTTAAAACGTTTTTGTAAGTAGGATGGCAGGGTGAGCAAAAACAACTTTATAAGAGCATCCTCTCCTCCCAACTTTATCTTGCTCAAATACTCTAAAAAAATTACTATATGAGGAGCTGGGAGGCCCAAAAACATTGGAGAGTTGTCTAACCATTTTGTATCAAAGTAATTTGGGTATCCTTGAAAACTTCTGAAATCAATACTTGGATACATTTGTTCCCAGTGTGCCATGATCCCATAACTTGAAAAGACCATAGAAGGTAATGTGGCACGCTAAGAGAAATGAGTGGAGTCGCCAGATAGTTTTCCCGAAACTACCAAAGAATAGGGGGAATAAGGTCTAGTGGAGTCGCCAGTAAGCTTGTAAGAGAAAGGTCTTTGAGGCAAGGCTTACCAAAGGTTTTGTCGTTGAGGAAGATTGACTAAGTGTTCCCCGACAACGACGCCAAAATGTTATCGCTCAGTTTGTATTTTAGGTCAAGTAGCTGAAGGATAAGGGTCAAAATGGCAAAACGGGCACCTACCCCACCCAATGTCACCACAATGGGGAGGTCCTTTCTATTTAGGGTGGCTAAGCCCAAGGGAGAGGTCCCTGGAAATCTGGGATTTTGAAAGGAAAAGGCTAAAGGGATTAAGGCTAGTTTCCCCTTCACAGATTACCACCCAGAAGATAGTCAAGTAAAGAGTAACCATAGAAAAGGTACCTGCTTGCGAGACAAGACAACAATGAAACTAGTACAGGCAATAATGGTTAATACTTCATAAATCAATGACTATCAAAATTTAGTATACATGAGCATATACAACAGTAATTAATGACGAAGTCAATGATTGCAATAATAGCAATGATTATACAATGTTACTTGTAAATAAATACCAGAATAATATAGCATCAAATGAAAATAATCAATCAATGCATTAAATGTCATTAACTGCTCATATACAAGAAGTTGTTGCATCAGGTATGCTAGAGATGACGCCAACTTCTTCTAGGGTTAGTATGATAGACAAGAGGGTCAACGTTTTGCAATTTAGCCAATGAAAATCACCAATATATCAATGTCTATCACTGGATGACCAAGCCAGAGTATTTTCTATCAACTAAGAGCTTAATAAAGGCATGACGCCATCATTTTCTGCTATGTTAGAAGACGTTAGCGTTAATTAGGCTTTCAAATTTGAGAGTTTTGAAAGATTGTTTTTGCACAACAAGATCAATGTTGGAGAGAAAAACCAATGCCTTAGGGTATTATGGAGTCAAAAGTAAGGGCAAGATCTCAGGAGGATCAAAATCTAAAGACTAGAGAGTTAGGTTCTATGGTGCTGCAATGGCAGGGCCCTAGAATCAAAACCCTGAGGTAAGGAGGCTCATTCTGGTGTTGCTTAAGCAAGGCCTCATGATCCTTCCTCTTTCTTTAAATATTCTTGGAAAAATGACTAGCTTTAAAACACAAGTCTAAGGGAGAAAAGTGTTGCGGGAGCAATGCTCTTCAAACCCTAGAAGGTTAAAACCCTAGGTATAGAATCAACTAGGCCTAGGACATCTCCTCTCTTCAACTTATGTTTAAATGCTAACTCAGAAAAAGGATGATTAGTGTAGCAATGACTAGGCTATATCTTCCTTAATCAATGGCTAAAACAAGTTTCTCTAGCATGGGGACATATAGCAAGGACCTACTTCTGTGCTTGCTACCTAGGGTTTCAAGATTAAGCAATATAATAGCAATGTAATAGCAAATGTAAGAGATTAAACCTACAACCATTCATTCAAGAAGTTTTGCATGAAAAATACACTTACAAATCATGAAGAATGCTCATCATACCCTAGTTGTAAACCTTCCAATTAGAGAAACACCATAAAAATGCCAAGAAGAATCCTCCACAAGAGTTGTGCCTCCTTCCAAGAGAAAAATACCAAGACAAAAGACTAAAAGTAGATCTCTCACAAGAGAGTGAGTTATTGTTATCTTTAAAATGAGGCAAAATGTCCTCTATTTATACCAATTCATGACCTTTCAATTAAATTTTAGGTCATTAAAACAACCGACAAGGTTGACTATGAAATTTACACTGTTTTTACATTAAATGCTAAAAAGATGACAATATATGAGCAAAAAGGGGGACGTCAGACCCTTCTGAGGGAGATGTTGGCCCTTTTTGGGAAAACACAACATCCATAAACCAAACGTTGGCCCTTCCAGGGCTCCTCCAGGCTGCCACACGTGCCAAATGACCTCAGCACACTGCCACACACTCCAGTCAACGTCCAGCTCTCTAGGGTGACTACCTGTCCATCAAAGGCAAACGTTCCATCTGCAGTGGGTGATTCCCCCTAGGTCGGGCACTGCCAAAGTGTCCTGGGTGGAATGCCCTTCTTTCTTCTTATGCTATGGCTAATCATAACGTTGTCCTGTCTCTTCCATCCCAGCATCCATCCAATGGTCTCTTTATCCCCATGGAGGTCCGAGCTAATCATATCCCCATGTGTACCGCTCCACTGGTACCTGTCCATCGGGTATGGTCCTCCACATAAAAAACTACGCCCTCCATGGGCTCATCAGTCCTTGGGATCATAGAAATGTCAATCATGTTTCATCATTAAATTTATCAAATACACGCATAAAATCCCAAGTATATCATTTAATAGCTCAAAGACATTACATTGATCTACTATACAAAGTTGAAGAAATAGACAGAACAACCTATTGGGCCAATATCCATAGAAAAAGGAAAGTTTCCATAGAAGATCATTCAAGCCATGTACATGAAGTGATATGGTCTAGGGATGTCCAATCATAGTAAGACCAGGTGTAGGTGTTGTCCGTGGGTGCCTTTGTAGGAGGTGAGTTGTACCCGTCATGGATGCACTTTTTCCAAGCCCCTTTATTGCCTTTATTCTTTATTTCTTGTTTTTCTTTCTTTTTTACCTCAAGGTCTGACCAGAGGAACTGCCTTGGTGTGGTGACCAGAGCTGACAGTGTTACCCACTGGTATTTTCACAGAAATGATAAGGCTGGCTCGTGATGAGATCCCCTTTCCCTTGGCCATGCAACCAAAGCTCATTGCCATGGTGTGGTGACCAGATAATGGAAACATCATACTGCTAGATACCTATGAACATAATGGGTTCACTCGTGATGAGACCTCCCATCCTCTTGGTCAGGTATTGTTTTTGTTATTTTTCTTAGGGTCCCTTTTGTTTCTTATCGAGAGGCCTTTTATTGCATTCTCGGGGATCCCTGGGCAAAGCATCTCTAGGTTTCATTTCCTATGGCTTTTATCTTTTACCAGCTGCTTTTACCCCCTGGGCCTTTAGCCCCTTCTTCCCACAGGACAACGTATAACCACCAAGGTCATCCTAATGGCTAGATTAGGGGAATGGGATGGATGTAGGGGAGACAAGATGTAAAGTGATAGAATGGTGGGAGCGGACGATGGCTCTGCAAATCCCCCCTGGTGGCTAACCAAAACCCATAAATACAATCCTTCTAGGGTACCCCATTAATCTCCCCAACAATGGTCAAGTGGATTAGTGTAAGATCCAAGCAGTTGTCAGAAATGTAAGGAATATGATGCATATATAAGAAAGTTATAACGATCAAACATGACACATACCATGATACCTTGGACCAATTACCTCATGGAGCAAGAGTCTTCTCTGATGCAGGTCCAAGCCGATGGTGATGGAAGTTGTTGCTGCTAACAGGAAAATTCTGGTGAAGAAGAAGAAGGATGGGCCCTCTAGGGCCATACTCAGGTCATTCCTGCTCTCGGTACTCCATGTCTAGGACCTGTGGGCCTCGAGACATGATCTCCTAGTTATCCCTAGAAAACGGGGATAACATATGGCTCCAGCTCGGGGACATGTGCTCACCATAGAGCGCATGAGAACCTCAACATCTCTGGCACAAACCTACAGACCTGCTCACAATTGAAAAGAAACATTAGAAACAAAGGTGGGGTGGTATTGCCACCCCGCAAAATATAACATGTGCATATAAAGTAATCATAAATGCAAATAGAAAGTAAAACACTTAGCTGCACTTACATTGGTGTAGTCAAACAACCAGTGAAGCCAAGCCAACTACGTTCCTTGATACCTGCCTTTGTGCTTCATCATAAACCAAAACAGTGATAAATCAAGCACACAAATGTCATGAGTTAGAATATATATCACATTATCGAAAAAGTCAGAATCTAACTCATGGAGGCGGGTGGGAGGGATAAAATCTTGCCAAGTCCATCTTTGAGGAAAGTACTCAATCCACTTCAAGAAAGGGTCATGAAAAATGCAAGGTTTAGAAAACTGACTCAAAGGACTTGCAAACTGGTTACCTAGAACATCCTCACGCCATGAAGTCAAAGAAGGGATTGACAAAGGTCTAGCAGACGACTGGCAAACTAGAAAGGGAAAGTTGAAAAACTGACTGAAACACACAGTACCCAACCAACCCTTGGAGCTCAGGGTTTGCCTAAAGGGGAACTCAACATTATAAATATACTTCACAAGCACACCTTTCATGGACAGGCATTGTAAAGTAACAACAGGTGGCTGGAGTGAAAATCCATGAGAGACTTTCCTTAGGCAAACAATCTTATCACTTGTATCAAAATCTGAGCAGATAGGTGATTGACAATCATCTTCACAAAATAAATCCAAATGCTCAGAAGAACAGTCATCAAAGTCCTCAAGGTATGACCGAAAATCATAAGGTACTGGGTCATCCTTGGTCCTTTGGATGGTAAAAACCTCATCTCCTTGTTGCCACTGGTCAAAAGTAATATGTTGTGGTAATTACAAGGGAAACGTCCGAAGATGACCTTTTATGTCATAGATGGGATCTATATCATACTTAAATGCATCCCACCTACGTCTCCCAACATGTATGAACTCGTCGAAATCAACTATGTCAATATCAGTGTCATAACATGGAGGAGTCAAAAAATCCAATACTTCTCTTGTGTCATAAGGCAAAGAACCACTAAAAACTTGGAAGGGGGAACAATTTACCTCGCTCAATCCTTCCTGTGCAAGAGCTTCAAGTATTTGGATAGCATCATCAGGTGGAAGATCTGCCTCTACATCTTTAGTCTTGAGACATAGGGGATCTAGCTCATTCAAGGGTTCCACTCCTTCTTCATTCTCTGAGTCATAGAACAAGGTATCATCAAAAGAATCAAAATGACTTACCTCATTCTCTTCATCTTTTGCAGGAGTGACAAGATCTTGGAGAGCTTCATCAGACTGAGGAGAGATTACTGGTGCTTCATCCTCATAATTCAAGTTTCTGGTTACATCTTCGTTGCATTCTATTGAATTATGGGAGAGGTCTTGCTCCTCTTCAAGGGGTTGATAATGGTCTTCATAAACCTCGTCTCTTATATCGAAGGATTCTTGGTATTGATAATGATAAGCTCTTCTGAGATCTTCTACAATCCATGTGGTGAATCCCTTGTGGTGTAAGGTTACCACGAGGTTTTGAAGGACATCTTCATACGTTTGGCAATCTGAATTAGTAAGGTCAATAAACTTACTAATGAGGTGTATGAAGGATGATACACCCCTGTCCTTGCAACAACTCTTAAAACGTTTTTGTAAGTAGGATGGCAGGGTGAGCAAAAACAACTTTATAAGAGCATCCTCTCCTCCCAACTTTATCTCGCTCAAATACTCCAAACAATTTACTATATGAGGAGCTGGGAGGCCCAAAAACATTGGAGAGTTGTCTAACCATTTTGTATCAAATTAATTTGGGTATCCTTGAAAACTTCTGAAATCAATACTTGGATACATTTGTTCCCAGTGTGCCATGATCCCATAACTTGAAAATATCACAGAAGGTAATGTGGCACGCTAAGAAAAATCAGTGGAGTCGCCAGATAGTTTTCCTGAAACTACCAAAGAATAGGGGGAATAAGGTCTAGTGGAGTCACTAGGTAAGCTTGTAAGAGAAAGGTCTTTGAGGGAAGGCTTACCAAAGGTTTTGTCGTTGAGCAAGATTGACTCAATGTTCCCCGGCAACGGCGCCAAAACATTATCGTTCAGTTTGTAGTTTAGGTCAAGTAGCTGAAGGATAAGGGTCAAACTGGCGAAACAGGGACCTACCCCACCCAATGTCACCACAATGGGGAGGTCCTTTCTATTTAGGGTGGCTAAGCCCAAGGGAGACGTCCCTCGCAGTCTGGGGTTTCGAAAGGAAAAGGCTAAAGGGATTAAGGCTAGCTTCCCCTTCACAGATTACCGCCCAGAAGATAGTCAAGTAAAGAGTAACCACAGAAAAGGTACCTGCTTGCGAGACAAGACAACAATGAAACTAGTACAAGCAATAATGGTTAATACTTCATAAATCAATGACTATCAAAATTTAGTATATGTGAGCATATGCAACAGTAATTATTGACAAAGTCAATGATTGCAATAATAACAATGATTATATAATGTTACTTGTCAATAAATACCAGAATAATATAGCATCAAATGAAAATAATCGATCAATGCATTAAATGTCATTAACTGCTCATATATAAGAAGTTGCTACGTCAGGTATGCTAGAGATGACGTCAGCTTCTTCTAGGGTTAGTATGATAGACAAGAAGGTCAACGTTTTGCAATTTAGCCAATGAAAATCACCAATATATCAATGTCTATCATTGGATGACCAAGCCACAGTATTTTCTATCAACTAAGAGCTTAATAAAGGCATGACGTCAACATTTTCTGCTATGTTAGAAGACGTTAGGGTTAGTTAGGGTTTCAAATTTGAGAGTTTTGAAATATTGTTTTTGCACAACAAGCTCAACGTTGGAGAGAAAAACCAGTGCCTTAGGGTATTATGGATTCAAAAGTAAGGGCAAGATCTCAGGAGGATCAAAATCTAAAGACTAGAGAGTTAGGTTCTATGGTGCTGCAATGGTAGGGCCCTAGAATCAAAACCCTAAGGGAAGGAGGCTCATTCTGGTGTTGCTTAAGCAAGGCCTCATGCTCCTTCCTCTTTCTTTAAATATTATTGGCAAAACGACTAGCTTTAAAACACAAGTCTAAGGGAGAAAAGTGTTGCAGGAGAAAGGCTCTTCAAACCCTAGAAGGTTAAAACCCTAGGTGTAGAATCAACTAGGTCTAGGACGTCTCCTCTCTTCAACTTATGTTTAAATGCTAACTTAGAAAAAGGATGATTAGTGTAGTAACGAATAGGCTATATCTTCCTTAATCAATGGCTAAAACAAGTTTCTCTAGCATGGGGACATATAGCAAGGACCTACTTGTGTGCTTGCTACCTAGGGTTTCAAGATTAAGCAATATAATAGCAATGTAATAGCAAATGTAAGAGATTAAACCTACAACCATTCATTCAAGAAGTTTTGCATGAAAAATAGACTTACAAATCATGAAGAATGCTCATCATACCCTAGTTGTAAACCTTTCAATGAGAGAAACACCATAAAAATGCCAAGAAGAATCCTCCACAAGAGTTGCGCCTCCTTCCAAGAGCAAAATACCAAGACAAAAGACTAAAAGTAGATCTCTCACAAGAGAGTGAGTTATTGTTATCTTTAAAATGAGGCAAAACGTCCTCTATTTATACCAATTCATGACCTTTCAATTAAATTTTAGGTCATTAAAACAGTCGACAAGGATGACTATGAAATTTACACTATTTTTACATTAAATGCTAAAAAGATGACAAAATATTAGCAAAAAGGGGGACCTTAGGCCCTTCTGAGGGAGACGTTGGCCCTTTTTGGGCAAACACAACTTCCATAAACCAAACGTTGGCCCTTCCAGGGCTCCTCCAGGCTGCCACACGTGCCAAATGACCTCAACACACTGCCACATGCTCCAGTCAACGTCCATCTCTCTCAGGTGACGCCCTGTCCATCAAAGGCAAATGTTCCATCTGCAGTGGGTGATTCCCCCTAGGCCGGGCATTGCCAAAGTGTCCTAGGTGGAACACCCTTCTTTCTTCTCGTGCTATGGCTCATCATAATGTTGTCCTCTCTCTGCCATCCCAACAACCATATGATGGGTTCTTCAGCCCCATGGAGGTCTGAGCTAATCATATCCCCATGTGTACCGGTCCACTGGTACCTGTCCGTCAGGTATGGTCCTGCACATCAAAAACTCGCCCTCCATGGGCTCATCAGTCCTCGGGATCATAACAATGTCAATCATGTTTCATCATTAAATTTATCAAATACACGCATAAAATCCCTAGTATATCATTTAATAGCTCAAAGACATTACACTGATCTACTATACAAAGTTGAAGAAATAGACAGAACAACCTATTGGGCCAGTATCCACAGAAAAAGGAAAGTATCCACAGAAGATCATTCAAGCCATGTACATGAAGTTATATGGTCTAGGGATGTCTAGTCATAGTAAGACCAGGGGTAGGTGTTGTCCGTGGGTTCCTTTGTAGGAGGTGAGTTGTACCCATCATGGATGCACTTTTTCCAAGCCCCTTTATTGCCTTTTTCTTTATTTCTTGCTTTTCTTTCTTTTTTACTTCAAGGTCTGACCAGAGGACACTACCTTGGTGTGGTGACCAGAGCTGACAGTGTTACCCACTGGTATTTTTGCAGAAATGATAAGGCTGGCTCGTGATGAGACCCCCTTTCCCTTGGCCATGCAACCAAAGGTCATTGCCCTGACGTGGTGACCAGATAATGGCAACATCATACTGCTAGATACCTATGAACATAATGGGTCGACTCATGATGAGACCTCCCATCCTCTTGGTTAGGTCTTGTTTTTGTTATTTTTCTTAGGGTCCCTTTTGTTTCTTATCGAGAGGCCTTTTATTGCCTTCTTGGGGATCCCTGGGCGAAGCATCTCTAGGTTTCATTTCCTATGGATTTTATCTTTTACCAGCTTCTTTTACCCCCTGGGACTTTAGCCCCTTCTTCCCACAGGACAAAGTATAACCCTCAAGGTCATCCTAATGGCCAGACTAGGGGAATGGGATGGATGTAGGGGAGACAAGATGTAAAGTGATAGAATGGTGGGAGTGGACAATGGCTCTGCAAATCCCCCCTGGTGGCTAACCAAAACCCATAAATACAAGCCTTCTAGGGTACCTCGTTAATCCCCCCAACAATGGTCAAGTGGATTAGTGTAAGATCCAAGCAGTTGTCTGAAATGTAAGGAATCTAATGCATATATAAGAAAGTTATAACGATCAAACATGGCACAAACCATGATACCTTGGACCAATTACCTCATGGAGCAAGATTCTTCTCTGATGCAGGTCCAAGCCGATGGTGATGGAAGTTGCTGCTGCTAACAGGACAAGTCTGGCGAAGAAGAAGAAGGATGGGCCCTCTAGGGCCATACTCAGGTCAATCCTACTCTCGGTACTCCATGTCTAGGACCTGTGGGCCTCGAGACATGATCTCTTAGTTATCCCTAGAAAACGGGGATAACACTGACAAAGCCATTGTCAAGGACAAAGTTCAAGTACTTAAGGGACAAGCTCGGTGTAGTCCATATTTAGAGGAAGTGATGGCTTCAAATGTTATCTCACGGTAGTGGATGTCATGATGACATGTTGTAGCTATTGGAGAGCTACCCACCGACCCTGGATGCACACTAAAGAGATGAGGTACATATGTTATCACATGATACTGGATGTCATGCATAAGATATCTAATTTTTTTGCGGGAAACTGGATAGTCTCATGATGACATGTTGTATCTATTTAAAGAGCTACCCACCGGCCCTGGATTCATGTAGTGAAGTCACTATGGATTTCATGTGATGTATAGATTCTTGTGTCCAACATTCAATGGTCATGAGCTCATGTGGATGGCGACAGTGTTAGATTCTGTGCCCGATAGAATACCTTCCTCATTAAGAGGGAGTATTGAGATTTTATGTAATTTCAGAAGTTATTCCTAAGTGTAACTGTATTGGTTATTCCTAAGTATAACTGAAAGGGTTTATTGATAAGTCATGTCTTTTAGGTATTTTAGAGTATAAATAGAGGTTATATTGAGTCATTTTTATCATTCATTGAATATAAGTACAAGAGAATAGTAAACACTTATCTAGGAGGCTATTCTTGGTTCATGAACGAGTCTCTTTGGTATTGATTTCATGAAAGAGCATTGTATGACATTGTACATGTTGGATGAAATATTCTTGATCCCGTTGATTAAGATATTTGCTACTGATCTATTATTTTGTCTTGCAGATTTGATACACTGGGGTTTTTTGGATGCGTTTCAGTTGTATGTTTGAGATCTTGATGGTTATTGCATGTGCATGTGGGTTATTACATGTGCATGTTGCATATTTATGGTTTAAACAACATATAAAGGATGCATGCAGAAGTAAAGAACATCAACTGCCCAATATCATGTATTATATGGTTCGAGCATGGAAATACAATAGCCTACTGGAAATATAGAATATAAACGTCAGCCAGATCTCATAGATCAACATTGGAATACAATCAAATAACATAAAAATACCTGTGATAAGAAGATGATAGCAAATCTGATGCATGCACAGATAGATCGACGAAAATATGCAATTTCGGTGAAGTACGATAATCACTACCAGCTGGGAAACTCGTTTGGAAGTTCAGATTGTCGGAATATGCTAGAAACTGCTCCAAAAGAAGCGTCCTGGCCTCTAGACTGAAATGGGTGAGTGTCGGATCTCAAATCTAGTCTCTAAGGCACTGGATCTGGACCCTTGGGGGTTTGAGCACCTCCTGGAGCACTGGATGTGCCCGAAAGCATTCCACCAACGAAATCTGTTACTATATGGCTCAAAATGACCGTCTCGCCAAATAAGGAAATGGGTTGGAAGGATTTTTCCAGATCTGCTTTGAAACTCTGCATGCAACACTAAATGTTTGTCTAGAAGAGTTGCGCCCTAAATGGCTGAATGAGTCAATCTACAAGATTACACCATCAGAATATGACGATAGATGGCTCAATAGAAGCGCCCTGGTTGGATCTTAAATGGGTTGGAAGGAAACTGCAATCTAGATACGGATCTCGTGCAACTCTCCAAACCCTCAAACTAACTTGCGCCCTCTCTGGCTGAGCTGCACACTCTACAATGGATACTCCTGAAAAGTATGGTGAAATACCTGGATGGTAACTCCGATTGTCTAGGGTGTGTCTCTCAACACCGAAACTGATCAATGGTGGTGGTTTCCTCCAGAAATCCACAAAACAGTAAGGTCGTCTCTCCTCCTCCTCTTGGAACTCTCAATATCAAATCATAACAATGCATAATGAGGAATTAGGCCAAATTCCTCCCTTTATACCTTTCCCAATCTAATTCACCATTGACCTCACTTAAGCTAGGCAGTTTTCCTCCCAAAGTGATTAATTAATTAATTAAGTCCCCCTTTAACACCTTTTCATTCTAATTCTTCGTTGACTTAGGCTTAAGTGACTTTTCCTAAGTATTTTGGCTTAATTCATTGTTTAGCCATCAATTCCTCCTTATTTCTCCATCTTGTTCCCTGTTTGTGTCTGACTATAGTTTACGAGAACATATAGACTACTAAGTCACTCCTTGCTGGCCTACTCTTGGGAACGGGACATCACAGTCCTCCCTTCCGGAGATTGCTTGTCCTCAAGCAACATCAATAATGGGTGATGTAAGATATGCTCTCCCTCCCATGTGGCATCCTCCACTGGAAGACCTCTCCATCTAACCAAGCACTCTCTGATGATCCTTCTCCTCAATCTACACTCTCTCTACTCTAGTACCTCCTCTGGCACTAGCTCCAACTGACCCTCCTCATCCAAGGGTGGAAACTCCTCTAAAATGCTAACCTATTGTCCCACAGCCTTTTTAAGGCAAGAGACGTGAAAGAAGTTATGAATCTTGCTACCTTCCGGTAGCTCTAGCTCATATGCCACCTTGCCTATCCTCTTGATGACTCTGTATGGCCCCTAGAAATTCGACTTTAGCTTCTCTGCTCCGCTCCTCTTCAAGGAGGATTTTCGATATGGCTGTAATCGCAGAAAAACCAAATCCCCTACCTCAAAACTGCGCTCAATTCTGTGTCGGTCAGCATATATCTTTTGTTGATTCTGAGCTGACTGCAAGTTCTCCCTTACTGATTGAAGAATCCTCTAACTCTCCTCCACCCAATCCTTGGCCCCCGGGACCCTGTTGTCCCCAAACACAGTCTCTATAAAGGAGGGTGCATCATATCTATACAATGCCCTGAACGGTGACATCCTAATAGACATATGGTAAGTTGTGTTGTAGTAATACTCACCCATATGTAACCATCTCACCCAAGTGCGTTGTTTCCCCCCCACATAGTTCCTCAGATACCCTTCCACCCATTTGTTGACGATCTATGTCTGTCCATCTGTCTATGGGTGGTAGCTAGTACTCGTGGCTAGCTCTGTGCCTGTCAATCTAAAAAGATCCTGCCAAAATGCCCTGATGAAGCACCCATCCCTATCACTGACTATCCGCCTGAGTAACCCGTGCAACCGGAATACCTTCCTGAAAAACAACTTTGGTACTTGTATGGCCTTGTAGTCTGTGGGTACGGCGAAGAAATTTGCAAATTTGGTCAGTCTGTAGACCACCACAAATGTACAGTCCTTGCCCTGCACTCTAGGGAGGCCTGTAATGAAATCCATGGAAATTCTCTCCCATTTCTTCTTTGGAATGGGTAGAGGTTGTAGCAGCCCTGCGAGGTGTGTCTGCTTGGAATTGTTCTTCTGACAAGTCGTGCACTCTCGTATGTGTTTTAGCACATCATCCTTGAGACCCTTCCATGAGAATCTCTCCCTGATCTACCTATATGTTTTGAAGTACCCCTGATGCCGTGCTATAGGCGAATCATGACATACCTTCAGAATTTCCCCTTCAGGGTGGATCCTGGAACCAAGTAGATCCGGTCCTTGTAGAAAATGACGTCATCAAGAACCCGGTATCTATCATCAATCACTTGTTCGTCCATCACCTCATAAGAAAAATTGTTTTTGGAGTATTCCACCAACAAATGAGCTTTCCAATCTGTACAAATGTCCATCATCGAACATCCTGCTGGCCTCCTGGACAAGGCATCTGCCATGATATTCCTTTTTCCCTTGACATACTCAATGTCAAATTCAAAGGCTTGGATCTTTGAGACCCACTTCTGTTGCTTCTCACTGAGGTCTTTCTGATCAAGGAAATACTTGAGACTGTTATGATCAATCTTCACTACAAACCTGGTGCCAACCAGATACTGCCTGAATTTGTTTAAGGCATGCATGATCGCTAGAATCTCCTTGTCGTAAATAGGATAAAGTCTCTTTGACTCGTTGAGATTTCTTCTCTCAAACACAATGGGGTGCCCCCCTACATCAAGACTACTCCAATCCCCACCCTTGATGCGTCACACTCTAAGACAAACGACTGCGAAAAGTCTAGAAGGGCTAGAACAGAGCATGTGCTCATAACCTCCTTCCTTTTGTTGAATGTCTGCTGCGACTCCTTTGTCCAATGAAAAGCACGCTTCTTGGTAAAGTCAGTGAGTGGTGCTCCCAACTCTGAAAAACCCTTGACGAACTGCCTGTAGTAACTGCATAACCCAAAGAATCCTCTCAGCTTCGTGATATTCTTGGGCATTGGCCAATCCACAATGGCCCTAATCTTTTCCTGGTGACCCTGTACTCCCTGCCCACTGATGATATGCCCTAAGTACAGTAGTTCCCTCATGCCAAATTCACATTTGGATTCCTTGGCATATAAAGATTGTGCCTGCATAATATCCAAGACCTTCCCCAAATGTGTTAAATGCTCAGCCCATGTCTTGTTTTAGATCAATATATTGTTGAAGAATACCAGAAGGTACTTCCTCAACTATCCTCTAAAGATATGGTTCATGCAAGACTGGAAAGTGGCTGGTGTGTTGGTCAGTCCAAACGACATGACCAAGAACTCAAAGTGTCCGAAATGGCATCAGATTGTTGTCTTCTCAATGTCTTGCTCCCTGGTGTTGATCTGATGGTATCATGAGCGTAGATCAATCTTAGTGAAGAATACTGCCCCATGTAACTCATCCATCAGCTCATCTATGCATGGAATGGGGTAAGGATTCTTGATCGTTTTCTTTTTGAGCGCTCTGTAATCGATGCACATCCATAACGTGCCATCCTTCTTCAGTACTAGGATGACTGAAGATGCAAAAGGACTCATGTTGGTCCTGATGTGCCCCATAGTGAACAATTCTTTGATTGCTTTCTCAATTTCGTCCTTAAATTTCTTGGGGTGCCTATAGGGTGCTGTAATCACTGGTGTAGCCCCTGCCTCTAACTCAATCATTTGCTCAAAACCCCTGTCTAGCGGTCTCCCTGGTGGTATCGACCCAAATATTGGCTCATAACATCCAAAAATCTCTCTGATCTGTGGATGGTACTGCTCCCTACCCTCTGAGTCCTTTCACGTGGTGATCAAACACTCTGTTGCGTAAGCCACATCACCGTGACGAAAGATCCGCTCCATCCTCTTTTTCGATACTACTCGAGGTACCCTTGTAGACATGCCTCTCAGCACAACTCTCAATCCACTAGCGTCTCTGAAGCTCATGGTCAACGTTTGATAGTTGAACCCAATCTCCCCCAATGAATATAACCACTCTACCCCTAACACGACATCAGTATCTGATAGGTCAACTACATAGAATGTGTCAATCAGGGTGTAGTTGCCTAGTTTGACCTCTAAGTCAGGGATCATGTCCAAGCATGTCATCATGTATCCATTAGCCACTGCCACATGGAATCCCTCAAACTCCTCTGTGCGTAACCCCCTCTTGGCTAGTAAGGATGCATCTATGAAGTTATGGGTGGCCCCACCATCAACTAAAGCTGTCATGCGTTGCCCTTGTACAAGGCCCTTGAGCCTGAGAGTGTTGTACCTGGGTACCTCTGAAAGGGTGGCTATGGTTCCCCCTTTCACCTCTCTACGAGGTTTTTCCTCCTCCCAGGGTTGTGCCCTTGCCGGTATCTGAGGTTTGTTTGGCTGCTTCTCTGGCTCATGAGTGGTCTCAGTCTCTGAATCACTGTCTGTCGGTGCCTGAATATCTTGATCCTCCTCCTCACTTCGCTATTTTCTGTTACTTAAATTGCATTTCTGAATGTCTAAATAGATTCAGCCTACTGGAAAACCTAGAGACGCTCATACAAACTTAGCCACTCAAATATGGAGATCCAACCACTCATCACCAAATTTCTAACAAAATCCAAGTGAAAAAATTATTGGAAAATAGTCAAAAATAGAACTTTTAACATTTATGCTACTGCAAGATTTTGTATGTGCAATGTAGTTTTCCAATTAAAGGTGATCGCTATAGGTATATCTCAAGTGATTGGAAATGTAGTGAGATGTTCAAAGAGCACAATGGACCTGCGCTATTGTTCTACACTAATGCACATGTACGGTAATTTATTCTTCTTTTTGTTAAGATATTGAAAGCTTTGAGCGCAGCGAAAACATGGACATGAAAGAATGTGTTCTAGATCATTTTAAGTAATGCGTACTCTTTCTCACGTAAACGAAGTCGAAAATGCGTACAGAATCAAATGTAGTCCGTAGAGTATGTAGTCGACATTAATTAATATTTGCTTGCTACTGTATTCCGTAGAGTATGTTTGTGCACTCTTAAATTTACAGGACAGAGGCTTATCCTCGTAGGACATTGTGGGGCTATGGACAGAGTAGGTGTGAAACTGTACTCCGGCCTGCGGGCCTGCACTTAGACGGGATAGACTCAGATAATTGCTTTTATCAGTTTTTTCGAATAGGATTGAAGGAGTGTTCCTCGTCTCCGTACTAACTGGGAGCATGATTCTGTATTCTGTTTTTGGATTGTCTGGGTTCAGGAACTGGTTGGATTATCTTTGGAAGCCACTATTGGACCTCTATTTTACATCCTGTCGTTTTCTACTGGGTGATTGTTTTGATCCCGGATCCGAGAGTATGTGATTGTTTGCTTGGAGGGAAATCGGGAGAGCTAAAAAAGGAGAGGAGGAAAATGGCAAGGGAAAAGACTCAGATGAAAAAGATCGAGAACGCGACCAGCAGGCAGGTTAGGTTTTCTAAGCGCAGGACTAGGTTACGTTTTCTAAGCGCAGAACTGGGTTGCTGAAGAAAGCTTACGAGCTGTCGGTGCTATGCGATGCCCAAGTGGGACTTATTGTTTTTTCCCCCAGAGGGAAGCTCTATGAATTCTCCAGTCCCTGGTATGTATGGTTAATGCAAATTTGTTTCATAACGTTCGACTGCTCTCTCTATCTTTTAACACCATGGCTGATATAGAATAATCAATAAAACGTTTTGGGAATAATTGTTTGGATGTCGACTGCTGAATGGTCTGGCCATAAACCCGTAAACCTGTAGTTCTATTGGATTTTGGAAGTCTAGGGTTTCTGATGGCTGCTTCCGGCCTCGAAATAAACTTATCGAGGTCATTAGGGCCAACAGTTAGCTTTCCGGATATGCCACCTGGGCAAAAGGTTCGACTTGTCTCAGTATTTTTTGACACGTTCACAGATATACATAATCAATGAAACGTTTGGAATAACTACTGGATGTGAACTGCTGAATGGTCCGGCTACAAGCGGCAGTTATTTTGGATTTTGGAATTCTAGGGTTTCCAGTGGATATGCTTCTGTCCTCGAAATAAACTTATCGAGTTATTAATGGATAATAATATAGTTTCCTGATAAGTGCCGACTTGCTTCTGGGACTTCAGAGTGGCTTAGGGTTAGTCCTGAAATGTTAAATTCCGTCGTATATTCATTTTCCTTCCTTCCTGATAGCAAAAGCAGGATTGTATTAAAACCTATTTAGTCCAGAGGGTTTAGAAGGTTTGCTTCCAGTTCGATGCTTTCGATATTTACAAAAACGCGAAGAATTGGACACCTCGTTTTTTAGTTATTTCGCCATTAGCTGAGAGCACGCATCTTGGAATTGGAACGAATGCGTGGTGTGGCTGTTGGGATCGCATCTGTAATTTCGAGGAGAGAACATCTGTCAATTGTGAGAAGAGTGCATCTGCTGAGATCCTGTTGGTGACAGAGAAGCCCATGTGGAGAGGCGTGGTGACGGAGAATCCCACATGGAGAGGTGTGGTGACGGAGAAGCCGGCGTGGAGAGCACATCTTCTTTGAGATCGGATCGTTGCGCCAAGGAACCTGTCAAACTTCATTGCACACAGGCATAGGAGGATCTTTCGTTGTCCTCTGATTCTATACCCCTTTGCGAGGATGCGAGAAAATGCAGGCGTGAATGTTTTCTGTTGTAAAACGCCCAAACCTCACTTCATCTTCGTCTTCATCTATTCATCTATGGATTGTCGTTGGAAATCACTGCTGAAAAACGCAGAGTAAAACTTTTTCCTTTTTATCTCTGTGTGTTATCACATAAACTTTTCAAAGCCTTAGGGGTTGGTGGTTTCTACCTAAGTCTGTATTTTTTCTTGTCTATCCTCCTTTCGTAGATCCATTCTTAAGTTTTTCCTTTTCGGCTTGTAGTTCGCTCTACATCTGCCCTCGATCATTTGAGCGACCTTTTGTTCTGTGTTGTCCTACTTGAGAAGTCTCGGCCCTCGATCACTTCTCTCTTTACCTCTGTCACTGATCATTTGTTTTCCCAAGCCCTTAGTCAGTCGTCCAGCTAATTGTTCATAGAAACCACAGCCATAAGCACAAGCGCAATACTTAGAGCGAGATGGTATGGACTTGAATCAAGCAGAAGGTAGTTTTAACCTTTCAACGACGGGGTCCAATCAAGATTATCGATCAACGACTCGCGTTATTTCAGAAGGTCAAAGTTGTGCAAAGGTTAGCGCCAAAGTGGGCCCGAAATCAAAGGTCGAGCAGAGATTAAATCTAGGTCGTGGATCTCAGTGGGAGAGATCAATGGTGGAAAATTGATCACAGGAATCGGGAGTTCGAAATGTTTGTTATGAACATAAATATACATATACCATAGATATTCATAACATAATAATTAATGAATAATTATTATTAATAATGAAAGGTCATGTCTCAAAGGACATGACTATTGGTAAAGGGCACCCCTGCGTGGGTATATAAGTAGGCTCTCATTCTCAATTGTAATCATCTTATATCTTACTATTCATTCTTATTACATATATAATTGTCCATATGGATTTGATTACTATATTCCAGATATTTTGGATTATTTGTGCGTGACAAACTTTGTTCGTCTCATTTGGTATCAGAGCAAGTCTGATCCTGGATGTTGGCCACTTTCGATTCAAACTTTGTCTAATCTGGTTTTTGACCAGCCCACATTTTTCAGAGTTTCTCTGTTTTTTCAAGGTTTTTGACTAGAAATCCAGCCTTTGGCCCCACCCCATTATTTAGAATTCTCTGAACTCTAGTCTTTGACCAAAATCAAGACTTTGGCTATTTAAAAAAAAATAAAAA
>ML784103.1:211859-221962 GCA_009831015.1 Picea engelmannii | reverse complement strand
TTGAAAACCCTACTAACCCTAGCGTCTAAACTAACCCTAATTGTTGATGACGTCTTGCCCTATTTGAACTTTTGTTTGGACTAAAAGTTGCGGCTGACTCATCCCTTGATAGCCATAGAGGTATTAAGCAATTTCATTGGTCAGTTTAACCAAATGTCCACCTCTTTGTCTAGCTAACCTAACCCTAACTAGCTAGTGACGTTACACCTATTTAGAACTCCTATTTAGCTTAAAACGTTGTGATCTTGTCACCTAGCACTTGGCATTGATGTGTAGCATATTTTCATTAGCTTAGCATGCAAAACGTCTACCTCCTTGCCCAACAAAACTAACCTAGAACAAGCTTGACGTCACCCTAGTAACATAGTGACGCAACAACAATATTGGTGTATGAACACATTTATTGCATTGTGATATAATAAGGATTGACTTTATACATTGAATGCAAGTATCATTTTGTACTTATTGAAGAAGTATTATAAGCCTTTGTCTTTATTTGCAATCATTTGACTTCGTCAATAATTACATTTATTATTGCTCATATGTGTTAAAGATAGTCATTGATATTTTGAAGTACTAACCACTGCAGCACATTTTTAGTTTTATTTGCCTTGTCTCGCAAACAGGTGCCATTCAGTGGAATATCTTCCCTTTGACTATCCATTTGGCAGTAATCTGTGAAGGAAAAGTTTACCTTAACTGTAGAGCCTTTAAACCTTTGACCCTTTTTCCTTCAACGCCCTAGATTACTAGGGACGTCTCCCTTGGGATTAGCCACCCTAAATAGAAAGAGCTCCCCATCAAGGTGACAGTGGGTGGGGAAGCTCTTGTTACGCCAGTTTGAGCCTCGACTTCAAGCCACTTAAACCTTTCCTACAAACTGAGCGATAACAGGTACCAGTGGACCGATACACATGGGGAGATGATTAGCTCGGACCTCCATGGGGCTGAAGAGCCCATCAGATGGTTGTTGGGATCCTATCAGTGGCAGAGACATGACAGTGTTATGATGAGCCTTTGCACATGAAGAAAATGACGTTCCACCCGGGACACTTTGGCTGAGCCCGACCTAGGGGGGATCACCCACTTCAGATGGAACATTTTCCTCTTGATGGACAAGACGTCACACAGGAGATCTGGATGTCACCTTGAGCGTGTGGCAGTTTGATGGGTTACTGGCATGTGTGGCAACTTGGAGGAGCCCTAAAAGGGCTAAATGTTTGACTTCTGGATGCTGGACATGCCCAAAAAGGGCTAACGTCTCCCTCAAAAGGGCTTGACGTCCCACCTTTTGCTCATTTTGTGTCTTTTACTTAGTAGTTAATGTAAAAACAGTGTAAATTTTGTAGTCAGCCTTGTCGACTGTTTTAATGACCTATTCCGTAAATTAAAGGTCATGGAATGATATAAATTGAGGATGTTTTCCCTCATTTTGAACATAACACAACTCACTCTCTTGTGATATCTTAATTCTAGCGCCCTACTAGGGTATTTTTGGTGTTTTAAAGTGAGGTGCAACTCTTGAAGGAGGATTTCTCTTGGCATTTATGGCATTTCTCTCATGGAAGGTTTACAACTAGGGTTTGCATATGCTTTTCTTCATGATATGTAAGTGTTTTTTCTGCAAAACTTCTTGATTGAATGGTTGTAGGTTTAGTATTTTTGCATTTACTTATAAATTTGTTGATTTTAAAACCCTAGGTAGCAAGCACACAAGTAGGTCATTGCTACATGTCCCCTTGTTGAGAAATAGTTTTCAGCCATTGAAGAAAGAAGATATAGCCTAGTCGTTTCTACACTTGTCTTCCTTTTTCTAAGTTAGCGTTGAAGTTATAGGTTGAAAAGAGGAGACATCCTAGGCCTAGTTGACTACACCTAGGGTTTCACCTTTTAGGGTTTGAAGGCCTTGCCTTTGCAACACTTTCTCCCTTAAATTTATACTTTGAGCTAGCCGTTTTGCCAAGTTTATTTAGAGGAGGAAAGAGCACGAGGCCTTGCTTAAGCAACACCAGAGTGAGCCTCTTTCCCCTAGGGTTTTGATTCTAGGGCCCTGCCATTGCAGCACCATAGAACCCTACCTTCCAGTCTCTAAGTTTCAATCCTCCGGAGACCTTGTGCCCTTGCTTTTGACTCCATATAGCCTAAGGCACTGGTTAGATCTCCAATGTTGAGCCTTTAGTGTGCAAAACCACCTTTTAAAACCCTAAATTCAAAATCCTAACTAACATTACTAACAAAATAAAGGCTGACATCATAGTGAATATCTCATCTTGATGCAACAAAGGTGTAATAATAAGCAATTGAGTGATGACGTCAAGCATTTATTGAACAAATCATTGATTGAATATAATGTTGGCTTGGTCATTTGGATAGATATTGATGAATTGATGATCTTTCTTAGGCTAATTAACAAAACGTTGACTTTCATGTTGCATCTATTGCATTGCTTATTAAATGAAATCAGATAGTTAAAGAAGTACTAACCCTTTGAGTTATAGCCTCCAAATATATATATTGTGTTGTTATTGTCTTGTTCCAGGCAGGTGTTTTCAATAGGGCCTACACTTCTTTTATTGGCTGATTAGACGGACTATCTGATACTGGTGGTAACCTGCGAGGAAGGAAATCTTAACACTTGACCTTGTATCCTTTGCCTCTTCAAACCCCAGGTTACCGGGGACATCTCCTCTGGGCTAACCTTCCTAAACAGAAAGAACCTCCCCATCGAGGTGACATTGGGTGGGGAAGGTTCCTGTTACGCCAGTTTGTTCTCTATCATTTAGCTTGTGACCTAAAGTACAAACTACGAGATAACAATCCCCTCCGCACGTCGCAACTAACCAAGTTACACATTATTAATTACAACAACCATTAAAAATATATATTAAGGGAAAATATATTAATATATACAAGACCAATTAAAAGTAAGATAAAAGTTATTAAAGGAGTTAACTCCAAGGTTATAAAAAAAGGTATAATAAATAAATTCATTCTCAAAAAACATAGTGGAGAAATTAATTTATATCTCTGGAAGGAGAAGAGGAATTATATAAATATTTTATTATATTTTCAAAATTTCATTAAAAAAAAAGGGTTCTATTAAAAGTACATTTTTATACCTAACTATCAAAGAAGCTTTATTAAGGTTCAAAATGAAGTAAAAGAAGTCTTTATTTCCCTAGGAAAAAGGAGTTACTCAAGGAAACTTTATTCTCAAAGAAGTCATTGAAGAGTTTTTAATATAAAGATAAGCACATCAAGGGTATTATTTAAGTCTTCGGAAAAAAATGAGTATATAAACCTTAGTAACAAGAAATTAATTATTGCAAAATCTTATCGAAAAACTAAAATGGATTCTAATAAAATGAAGGAAGGAATATTCCCTCCTACTTATAAAAAATATGTGGATCCTTTATTAAAAGTTAATGGTATTATTCAGGGAAAGAATATCAACATTGTTATTTGCCCGACCGCTAGGAAAAATCACATTAACAACATTGCTATTTGCCCGACCGCTAGGAAAAATCACATTAACGTTGACCTGGCAAACCAATTAATGGTTTTAGAACCATATATAATTAAAAATGACACATGTCTTTCCGATGATAAATATGACATTAAGAACCTACAACTATCTATGGGCGATTACAAATTCACAGCTAAATTCAATGTCGTATCAATCTATCAAGACAGTGTTGATATAATTCTAGGGTCAACTTGGGTAGATACATTAGTTACTTTTATTTTCAACACAAGGAGAAAGTTTTTATCGTCGGTCAGATTGAGAAGCAAATTTAATCGTCGGTCAGATAAGCTATTTCACTGATTCTGATATCGGGAAATCTGAAGGTGAGCCATATGAAATCCCCCGAAACGTGAAATGTCAGGATTTCATTAGCACACGGTCATGGCCCTGGGTTACATTGATGAGGGGCCAGAGGAAAGGAGGCTAGCTTCCGAGCCTTGGAGAGGAGGCACGTGGTCATCCCCTGAGCATTTCGTCTCGACCACTTTCCTGGGAAAAACAGTTAATGTAAATTGAGCAGGTGGTTGATACCTCGGCTCAATCCATTAATGGAAGGCATGGAAGAATTGGCCGTGGAGATAGACTGTCAACTCAAAGTTCCCCTATCAGCAGATTTTCCTGCAAAGCCCATACTGATCTGATCTTGCGTCTGACAGAGGAGTGCAAGTGCATCTTGATAGAAGAAGATACAGATGCAAAGCTTTGATTGCTATAGCTAGGTCACACTTCTAGTGTTGGCAGGATGTTTTGAGTATAAATACTAAGTTTTTATATTTTGTAATGGTCGATGCTAGAGCAATGCTCCCGTATAGTAAAGTTTTAATGAACACTCTAGTTCTCTGGTTATGTATACGCATTTGAGACTTCTTGTTTAATGAAATTCAACTTTCTTACTCCATCTTATTTCCCTCTGATATTTAAAGAGTTCATAAGTGACTGATTCACATGAATTATTGTGATTGTATTATGATGAATGCTTGATTATAATGATGTTATATTTTCTTTCAGTTCCTTTGAGAGTTGAATTCAAGAAGATCTTGTCTTTAAGTCTTTCCTCCTGAGATGTATGTGGCAGACCTTTACATTTTTCCCACTAAATTCTTCCTCCTACTCACCTTTACTACAACCTATTGATTGAAGTTAGACCAAGACCTCACCTGCTTATGCGTTCCAATCCAGTTTCTTGTGTTAAAACGTTATCATCTCGAGTCTGTGCCCATTTGACCTCTTTAAAAAACCAACCCGTGACATAAAATTCTGATGGGTACTGGGCTTACCTCCTACGCAATCCAGAGGTGACTTCTAGTGCTAACACTGTGCATGGTTTGGCTGAATTAAGTGAAATTTGTATTGCTGCATAAACATGATTCCAAGGAATTTATGTTGTCAATAGCCTGGCTATTTGGTCTTCAATCGCATGCGGACAAATCACTAGACCTTGAGCGGGAACCTGAAAGTGATATAGAACGCGATTGAGGAGAGCTTGAGTGCCGACGTCTTCTTGGGGCAACAGGAGATTGAGAATCTCTTTGAATAGATGAAGATCTAGGTACTGAGTCACGTTGCCCATTACCAACAATGGATGCCACCAATCTGTACTCCCTTGAAGAGATCGCTGCAAATTGAAAGATCGTGTCACTGCTTCATCCCTTTCTGAGCTTGGAAAACTATTGGAAGTTGAATAGTTGCACAGAACCCCGATTCAACAGTTCTGGATGATCACGGAGTTGTGTCATTAAAATAACGATTCAAGAACCCGTGCAAAGAACTTCCGTCTAAAATTACATATCATCCAAAGTATATATTGAGTTGGGCTTCAATATGGTTCCTGTTATCATTCATATATGAATTTGGATGAGGATTGGATATGGTTTTGAAAATTTAAATTTTTTGGCACAATCCATTGGAAAAATGTAAGGTTTACCTAAGCGATGAAAGGTTTACGTGAGCGAGAAGAGCATGGTAAAGTGAGTGTGGAGATATTGTTGAATGGGTGTTTAATATAATTTCCCCTTTAAGTTGGTGATGTAGGGCAGCTGTTATAGCGAAGTGAGGTGTACCTGTCCATTCCGTTGGACTCACACAACCTCTAATATAAGAAAGAAAAGAAAGAAGATAAAAGGAGAATGCACCATGGGTAAGAAAAGGAAAATTAGGCAGCTTCGAATAGAGCTAAAACAGATGAGGAGAAAGAATCACGAAGAGTCATTCTATTTTGCATATCAACAGATGAAGAACCCATGTTTGAGGATCATAATTCACTATTGGACCAGATCAATGAAGACCATAAATAAATCAATGAAGAATTTGATTAAGTATATAAAATATTGATGCCAAATTTGCCATTCTTCTTCGGTATAAACTATGAACCTTGGGCAACTGAAATGAAAAAATTACTATGGTTAGTAGATTTATTGCATTATGATCATGAAGGTTGTGTCAATTTCTATAATAAGAGAAGAGGTGCAATAGAATTACAACTTACTATATCAATAGTGGATGAAAACATTCTGTCTAGTATTTTGCATGAATTTGGTGAAATACCTAGTGTAAAAATATTTTGGGATATTTTTGAAATGAAGAAGTGGAGTGAGAATGTTGAAGTTCATGACGATATTGTTGTTGAAAATGGCGATTGTGTTGACAATCTCGTAACTGGAACAGAGAATGAAAATGACATCATTGAAATTGCAATGATTAATGAAGAAAGTGTGTCTGACAGTAAAGTCGCATGTCATAGTAAGAAAATTCCCTATGATGCAGTATTTAGTGATTTGGTGAATTCAAATGAGATTGATGATGGAGATGAATGTGTAACTGTTGATGAACCCTTGTATGAATCTTTGGTAAATTTAGTTAAATTTGATGAAAACTATTTATCTCATGAAGAGTAGTCAATTCTGATGCATGAGAGACATATTATTGATGAGCTATTGTTTGGTGAGAAGAAAAGCTCATTTGCATACACAAATCAAGTGAAAGACAATCTGATAGAGCTTGGTAAAGAGGTTGAAGACATGAAACAACCAGTTGTGATAGCAGTTGAAGCTGAAAATGAAGATTATTATGCAGCATCAAGGCAAGGAAGAAATATGAAGAAAGGAAAGCTCTCTTAGAAGAGCAAAATGAAAAGAACCAGTATGGTTCTTCCTATGATTTTTCATATGATTGTAACAATGTTTTTTGAGTGTGCAGGTTTACAAGACAACAGTTCATTTTCAATAGTGAATGATTATGAAGAAAACATAGAAGAAAATGAAGATATTGATGAAGAAAATATTGAGTCAATTTTTATGGTGTGGAGCCCAGAAGAAATCAAGTATTAATATGAATTGATGTTGCAACTGTCCATTGAGCAAGACATTGATGATTGTATCCAGAAAGGAAAACAACTCACTTATGAGAAGTTGGAAGAATTTGCAAGCATTAAAGACAAACGCTTCCGAGAACCTGCAGAAGTGTTGATGACAAAGAACAATAGTCATCCACCAAGTTCCAAAATGAAGAAGAACAAAGCCAAAAGGACACTGAAGCATAAAAGAGTCAAAATGAAACATATTTGGAGCATCAAGCCAAGGAAGAAGCTCCATCTCCATGACTATTGACAACAAGAAAGGTCAAAATAAAATTGATAGAGTTAAGATGTAAGCCTAACTGAGACTATGCATGTTACTTATGTTAGGCATTTGTATTGTAGACAATCCATTTCTCCATTAAAGAGGAGACATAGAAATAATGGAGATTAATTGCAATGATTAATTGAGTTTAGCTCCAACCATTTCTTATCATATATATACATTGTAATTCTCATTGATTAATTCGAACAAAGCTTGGCTTTCCTTCCCTGGCCTCTAGGTGTTGTCTCGTCAGTTTTACATTCTCTATTTCTTAAGTTATATGTCGGTTTTGTTGTAGCTGTTCCAACCAATCTTCCTGAATCTTTATTGTAATAATTATTACAACAACTTATATTACAATACTTCCATATTACAATAACTTATATGCTATGAAGGATAGATTATACCTATACAATTTAATGCAGCGTATTACACCACTCTTAATTTCGTGACGGAAATGTCTGAGTAACGCTCCGATACAAATAATAAATAATATAATTATTATTTTGTACGTCCAGATTGTAATTAGCTCATGTTTGTGTGTTATTAAGAATAGTTTAGTTGTATGTTTAACATTAAAAAAATGGGTAGTTAGTTAATGTGAAGTATCGGGTTTTTTGATAGAACTTTATTACTTAACTTGTATATATACTATAAAAAGATATATTATTAAATAAAGAATCTATAAGTATTTATGTGTGCATTTCTTAAATAGCTTAATTCGTTAATGTGAAAGATGGAGTCTTTCACTATAACAAACTTGTGTATAAATAGATGTATTACTAAATATAAGTATTTATGTGTTGATCTCTTATTTTTGGACTACTTAATTTTTAGTTTCTGTCATGGTATGAAAGAGCTAGTCTGAGCATTTCATGGGAGGGTCTAAGAAGCTGAAAGCTTGCGCTTACTTATCCTGGTAGAGGTAGAGAATATTAAGTTGCGTGGAGATTGCAGAGTGTTTTTCCTGTTGCAGATTACCGTAGATAACTGTTTATATTAATTGGAGGAGACTTGTTCTTTAATCCGCTTAATGGTGGAAGCTCATGGCAAGGTGTGAAGTCCCCGTGTAAATGCCCTACATATTAGAAGGACCTGTAGAGAAGCCCAGATCTGGGAGTCTGATGAGAAGAGGCCAGGTAGCATAGAGAAATCCCACAATAAAAGAGAATTGCAGCAATCCACTACTACCATACAAAATCACGGGGACAAATTTTTGTTAGTTTTCTGTAGCTGTTCAGAATCAGAGTATCATATTATGTAGTATGTACAAAAAGTGCATAGACAATGGAAGAAACGGTTTATGGATCGCTGCAGTGTAGTGAGCTCAAACACTCGGTGGAATGGATGGAGGGAGGAACTGGAGCATAAATTGAATTCTGAATTTAAGGTTAGAGATGACTATGTATTGGAAACTGCCTCTTAGCTTCTGGTGTTGAGAGAGTTTAAGAAAGAACTTGAAGCTTTTATGTGGGTCTCTCGTAGGTCTCATTTGGAAATGGATTTGCAACTTGGTTGTATGAAGTCTCTAGTGCTTAGAATGGTATTCCATCTCAGCTTGCTCAAAGGTTGTTATTGCGTCTCTCATCTCTTGTGTTCTGTGTTTGTAGTGATCTTTTGATGAAGGAGTTTTGGAAGATGTTGATGTAAAATTTTAGACCACACCCAGTTTCAAGTTTTTTTGATTTTCAGTCAATGTTTAATGTCCAAACCCAGTTTTTGTTAAATTATGAGCTTGATTTCTTATGCAGATTAATTCTTTTATTTTCTTCAATACTTTGATTCCATCGTAATACACTTCAACAATTTCAAATCATAATCGAATAACAATAATTATGTAGATAAGTAAACATGCATATCAACAACACATAACCCTATAAAGGGAGAAAAACCCCAGCAAACAATATTCCTTTATTGCATTAATAATGTAAGATCTCTTACAAATATCCACCATGAATGTACTTTTCTCAAAGAGCTTTCCAAGATGACTCTAACCTGACAAAGACTTACAAGACCTTGCTGAAATACACTTTTGATATGCTGCCTCTTTCTCACTGATGTGCTCCTCTATTACTTCACCCTCAACCTGCATATGAAAACACTGTTTCAAAATTGTGTTGCAAAACTGTATTGAAAAATTGTGTTGAGGAGAGGGTTCGACCTCTTCTTATATAGGCTGAAGAGGGGAAGAGGGGAAGCTCGAAATAGTAACCTGATTGCATGCATTAGTCATAACTCAACTTCATACTTTAGTTCGAACTTAGAACTAGACTTGAGATTGGTTACAACTCAGCATTACACTTTAGTTTGAACTTAGAACTAGACTTGAGATTGACATGCTTTAGTTCGAACTTAGAACTAGACTTAAGACTTTAGTTGCAACTCAACATTACACTTTAGTTCTAAGATAGAACTAGACTCAAGACTTTAGTTGCAACTCAACATTACACTAGTTCTAGACTCAAGACTTTAGTTGCAACTCAACATTACACTTTAGTTCTAAAACAGAACTAGACTCAAGACTTTAGTTGCAACTCAACATTACTAAAATAGAACTAGACTCAAGACTTTAGTTGCAACTGAACATTACACTTTAGTTCTATCATAGAACTAGACTCAAGACTTTAGATACAACTCTTGACAAGGCGATTCGAAATTCTCTTCATGGTGGATAGTGTTTACATGTGCCAACGCACTAGATCAATACAATTACATCATTTGCAATATTAGGAATATCGTGTGTTTCTAGCTCATAGGAATTTTACATTCAACCTAACTTTTGATAGATACCTTGACTTTTGCTCATGGCTCACAAGGTTTGACTAGGCTCACAGAGGTTGTATGTTCCCCCTGACTTTTGCACTAGTCTGTCTATGCTCACAGAGGTTGTACGTTCCCCCTGACTTTTGCACTAGTCTGTCTATGCTCACAGAGGTTGTACGTTCCCCCTGACTTTTGCA